>PISX010017259.1:0-44026 GCA_004024625.1 Mellivora capensis | reverse complement strand
CAGTACAAAAGTGTTCAAAATGAAGATACTCCATAACAGGATTGGCAAACTACAGCAATTATGGCCTAATTACCTAAGGCTCACAAGCTAAAGATGTTTTGTTTTACACTTTTAAAGGTGTGTAAAATATGTCAAGGGTCCCCCAAACCATACCCAAATTCAGTGATTCACTAGGAGGATTCACAACGTATAGTTGTGTGTGTGAATGTATGTGGGAGGCTGCGTTAAGGTTGGAGACTGGAGTCAAACCAGGCCCTGACTTGTGCCTCCTTGAAAACTAAAAGGTTAATAAGACCTAATAGTTGGAAAAGTTGAGTAGCACTGAGAAAGGGTCTGAGCTATGTGCCTTCTGCTCACCTGCGTGACCTCTCACATTGGTTAATTGGGAACAAAACAACGTGGGCCTTAGCCAAGGTCTTGTTGTGTCTGAACGAGTCACAGCTGGTGCCCTTTCTCACCTCGTGTAGCAACACTGAATGTAACAGCCATTTGGCGCCAGGATATCTGTACGAAGATGCTTAAGGAATTTATAGTGGGAACCTGTGATAATTGTTAGGCTTGTTATGGATAATTGTTTCCAGCCTTGCTACAACTATATATATTAGCACACGTAGCTGAATAAACTGACACTGTTTGGACAACCTCCTCTGTGTCCCTCCCTCTTTGCATCTCTTTCTTTTAACCATCCTCTTACCCTCCCGACCCTGGTCGTGTGGTCGCACCGGCCACGACAGTTGTACTCACAGCTATGATATATTACAACAAAAGATACAGAGCAAAAGCATATGAGATAAGGTCCAGCTGCAAGCATCCAAGGGTCCTCTCCCAGTGGAGTCACACAAAATACACTTAATTCTTCCAGCAACAAGCTGTGCCAACATATCTAAAACGTTGGCTACCAAGAAGCTTCTTAGAGACTCAGTACTCAAGCTTTTTACTGGAGGCTCATAATATAAGCACCCTCTGCCTAGCACATACCAGGATTCCAGACTCCCAGGAGAAAAGCAAGTATTCAGTATGAACTACACTATGTGTACAAAACATTTAGGTAGGCACAGTGAACCACTCTTAACAGTTCTGGGAAGAGAGAGAAACCCAAGTTCCCAGATGCCAGCTAGTGAAACCTTGCAAGCAGGCCTTCCTAAGAATAACAGTCTCAGACCTGCTGTGGTAACTCTTACACACATGAGCACATGAATACACAAAAACACAGGATATGCAACAGTATGTGGCCAACAAAACCAAAAATACTATTGACACATTAAAGAAAAATTTTGCTGGCTGCTAGACCAGCTATTCCTGGTATAGCCTTAAAGTTTTAAGGGAGGCAAAAAAGTTAACCGTGTGTGCTCAAGTTTGATGAGGAAAACTTTGAAAATAAGAGTTAGGGGCACCTGGGTGGCTCAGTCATTAAGCCTCTGCCTTTGGCTCAGGTGTGATTCCAGAGTCCTGGGATCAAGCCCAGCATTGGGCTCCCTACTCAGCAGGAAGCCTGCTTTTCCCTCTCCCACTCCCCTACTTGTGTTCATTCTTCTCGCTGTGTCTCTCTGTGTCAAATAAATAAATAAAATCTTAAAAAAAAATAAGAGTTAGGGTAACATAGTAATATAGTAAGTGGTACAGGGCTTTGCAGCTTATAACAGTATTCTGAAACTTCATCTTTGATCATCACAAAACTGTGTAAGCTCAGTATCACCGATATTATTCCATTTTTGTAGATTAAAAAAAAAAAAAGCAATGGTTAAGTAAGTTGCCCAAAAGTCACAGCCAGTTTATAAGGGAACTAGAATTTAAACAAGTTCTTCTAGTTCTGAATCCAGAGCTGGATCATTCAGTATGTCCAGGATTTTGAAAAACAGGGAGAAATAAGAAAAGCATTAAAGGCTGGATGAATTAAAAAAACTAGAATGTAGGCGGAAAGTACATACTGATAAAAGCAAATGTAATACTTCAAGGCATATAAGGTTTGTCACTATGTATCCTAAAAGGGACCAGGCAAAATCTCCAAAATTTAGTAATTCATAGCACATAAACCTTACCAAGCTTAACATATTTGTTTTCCCTAACTGTACTTACCTTTTCTATTCTTCAGCTTTATGGGAAATAGCCGTCTGCCTTGTGTATAGATCAATAACCTTCCTAAAAGGCATAGTGAGTGAATGAAATAAATATATTGTAATTCTTGTCCTGAGTAGTAGAAGGTTTTCTGTTTATTCCCTTAAAAGAGAAGCAAACAAATACATTTATTTTAATGCTATTATATTTTAGATAGTACCTATCTTCATTTCCTTTTGAACATTAAACAAGGTTGCAATCTATAATGAAGACTCTGCTGGTGTTAAGAAAAAAAAAAGTTAATTAGCTTCCTTAAGATCCTATCATACCTAAATCTCTGGAGAAAAGCATTGACCACAAAATTTAGACTCAATAAAGTGTAAGATGCATACAGTATTCATTCTAAAATGGCATAAGATTGTCAGAATGGTCAGAATTATCATGTTATCAAGAGAAACTTCAAGTTAAGGGAGGAAGTCAATAGAAAATATTACTGTTTAATTCTACCAATTAGAAGTCTATACTATAAAAAACTGTGTTTATAACCATGTTAGCAAATGAAATTAGAATCTGTAAAATACATACACCTAATATATATCATTCATCCATACATTCAAGATCTACTGAGTACCTATTTGATTAAAGACCTTGAACTATTTGCTGGTGTCAAAAACCAGTAAGAAGCATGAAACTGGGCTTCTAATTCAGAGTATGGCAGTCTTGTATGACCAGAACTTGAGGAGGACAGTGGTAGAGACAAGAGGCTAGAGGGTAACAGGGGCAGATCACAGAGGACTAAGCTGCAGAAGGAAAATGAATTTTATTATAGAGGCGACTGAAAAGATATTAAAGGGTTGTAAGCATGAAAGTAATCAAATATGCACATGAAAAACTAACCCTGAGAGTAGCATAAAAGGTAGATGGGAGAAGGTAAAGGTCTGAAATGAGAATAAAAAAATCATGAGCGGAAGCATCAGCAACAAGAACAGAAAAGAGCAGACAGATAAATATTTAAGAAAATTAAGTCAACAGGCCTTAAACAGGACTACATGGGGACTGTGAGAAAATCAGAAAATTCTCAAGTTCCTACTTCAGCATCTGGATACATAGTGAATGTTTATTCTATTTAAGTAATTCAAAAGGAAGAAGAAACCAGTCTAGATACAGAATAAAGTGATTTCAATCCTTGATATTTTAATATTAAAGTGCCATGGAGCACCCAGATAGATATCCTAAGTATGATATGGGTATATGGATCTGGAATTCAGTAAAGTGGCAGACTTAAATATTTCAGAGTCACCATACAGAATTTGAAACCATGAAAGTAAATGGGCTCCCACAAGAGAGAACAGATAGACTAAGATGAAAAAAAAAAAAAAAAGGCAAAACCCTTGTGAGTACATACTACAAAGAAAAGAGCCTTTCCAGTGAAATGAGGATTCCTCACGAGAATGAGGAAATCCAAGAAAGAATGGTACCATGAAGAAGAGAGAAAGGGTAAACAGAGACAAAGGCTGTAAAATTAGGACAAGAAAGAGGGGAAGTTGATAATGGGAAATTCATGGAACACTAAAAATTCCTCATTTCCACTGCTGAAAAGTGAATAGGAGGTTAAGGAATGGGGCCTGGGTGTATTTAGGATACTTAGAAGAGTTTTTGCTGCCGGGAAGCAAAAACATAAAATACATGTGAACTGGCTTAGGTCTTTATTTAAAAGGTACATAAGGAGGTTCAGATGATGCAGGGGAATTACCAACAGAAAGGGAGACACAATAATAATTGAAGCAATATCCTGGTTCTAAAACAGAAACAAAACCCAAAGAATGCCATATAGGAACAGAAACAAGAACAAAATTATCAATCTGGAAAGGAATACCTCTTCAGTTCAATCCAAAGAAAAGGGACATTGGTAAGGGCATATAAACAAGTACTTGTATGCTCAGAAGCAGAAAATTTGGGGAATTCGTATCTGCCAAGTTCCCCTTTTTTTTAGTACAATAGGATGCAAAGTCTCCTGCTGAGAGAAAAATGGGCCAGGGCAAAGCAGAGCCCTTAATAAGACTGGTGAAAGCTTCTAATAGCTATTGTGGAAACTGAAGAAAGAATATCTAAGAATATCTAAGAAAGAGTATCTAAGAGGACACAGTTGCTATAGTTAGAAAACTATGTATGCCTACTGGACGCCGGGGTGGCTCAGTTGATTAAACATCTGCCTTCCACTCAGGTCATGATCTCAGGGTCCTGGGACTGAGCCTCACCTCAGGCTCCCTGTTCAGTGGGGAGTCTGCTTCTCCCTCTCCCTCTCCCTCTGTACTTTCTCCCTCGAATAAATAAAATCTTAAAAAAAAAAAAAAAGGTATATATCCCCACCAAGTATGTAACAAATGCTCTCTGCTCAATTTCCTGAAGACGAGGGAGAATGGAAGACTAAACTGATCTAAAGACAAGAAACTGCAGACAGGAAATTCTGAAATGAAAGAGAAAAAACAAGGATTCTGAAAGAAATAGCAAAAAGGAAGAAAAAATAAATAAAAAGCATGAAACATGCCAAGTCTTCACTAGATAGGGAAGAGAGCAAAGCCATGATGTCCTAGTAGAATGGTGGTCAAAAAAAAAAAAAAAAAAAAAAAAAGAACTATATATAACATTTTAATATCAAGAAATTTTAAAAACCCATAAATTTATAAAGGAAATAGTTTATGTAAACTTATCTTTCTCCTCCTCTTGAATAAATTCTGGCTTCTGTACTTCCCCCTTTACTACACAACACTAGCTTTTGAAACCCACTTATTATTGGTCTTTGACCATTTTTCTTGCTGAGTTAAAGAATTTACCCAAGGATTAAAAAAAATAAGACCTTCATATTCTCAGAGAACTTACTATTTGCTTAGAGAAGTGACAAAAGAGAATTCAAAAAGATTAACAAAAGTGTATAGACACTTGTATGTAGCAGAATCTGACTACAACAGAAGATCCACTCTAATTACTCCTAAGATTTAATAAAGTGATTAAGGCCAAATTATGAAACATCTAGGGTATTTTAGCTCAGAAAGAGGAGGGGGTATCACAGGGTGGGGTATCCAGTAATAAAACAATATTTTACAGAAATGTTCCTCCTCCTAAAATGCATAAAAAGGACAGTTAAATGACTAATATACCAGAGGAAAGAATAAGCAGTATATTATTGCAATATAACAGACTAGGACATATACTCTAGTATAAATTGAAGAGCTGCATATGTTAGAATCTATACGATAATGCATTTATTTCAAATGTACAGCTGTTATTAAAGTCATCATCATGCTGTGTCTTTTAAAATTTGTGAAAATATTTTACATTAGCAGAAGTGATCTAATTTACCATGCTACTGACCATTAAAAAGTAAGTTATTAAGCTATTAGTCAAAGGTATCATCTTTAAAAGTATGTAACAGAGAAAACAATACTTACCACAATGCTTTGAATGACCCAAAATCTCATCAGCTTTCATGGCTTCACACAACTCAAAGTACTGAACACACTGCTGAACTGCTGTAGTTATCTAATAAAATAATAACTTATTAATTCTAGAAATTTACAGCCCCCAAGCTCAAGCAGTTAAAAAAAAAAGTTAAGGTTCTAAAAATATGCTGGAAAAAATATTTAACAAAAATATTTAAAAATAATACCTTTTCAGGCCACTGAAACTCAGGATCCCAGTTAAATTTTAATTATGGGATCATTCTGGGAAACACCACAAAAATATGTGGACCAACAATATTGCTATAATGTCAGTGTCAATGGATAAAAATAGATTCATACTTCTACTTTATAGTGAAAGATGCAAAAATTCTGTGACCATGACTTTAGGAACTCTCTTGCCAATATCCTCAGTTCACTTGCCTTAGAGTCTTTTCTTCCTATCTAGCCAACAGAATATGAACTAGATCAAGCCTTCTGTTCCCTATGGAGCATTCCTTTATATATTCAGTAGAGGCAAGTATCAAAAGATTTGTGTTTGTGTGAGTGTATAAATTTTAAAGTATACATGGCCCAACTTTTGAAAAGAAACATTGGGAAAAATGAATACAAACTCTATCCCCACTTTTCATAAGTGAAGATCAGATTCTGTGCATGTATAGTGGAAATTTTATGACCATTCCAAACAAGCATTTGTATTTTGCTTTATAAGAGTCCCTCACATGAACTTTAATGACAGCAGTATGTTTGGCACAATGATCTGCTAAATCATTTCTTCTATCATCTCCCCCATACCTTCAGCATTTTCTGCAACTGTGGAATGTCTGCATTGTCCAGTAGAATGGCTACTAGCTCTATGTGGCTAAAATCTTGAAATGTAATTAGGGAAATTGAGGGAACTGGGCATTTTTGAACTTTCTTTCATTGTAATTTAAAATTAATACATGATTAGTGGCTACTCTGCAATCTATTACATTTATGTAATAATACATTTAAAAAATTTCAAGTAGGATAGCATTAGGGAAGACAATGTATGTATGTGCTGTCAATTTTTTTTTAAGATTTTATTTATTTATTTATTTACTCACTTACTTACTTAACATATTTGAGAGAGAGCCTGTGTACAAGCATAGAGCGGAGGGGCAGAGGGAGAAGCCGACTCCCTGCTGAGCAGGTAGCCCAATGTGGGCCTCGATTTCCAGGACCCCGAGATCATGACCTGAGCCGAAGGCAGAGGCTTAACTGACTGAGCCACCCAGGTGCCCCCCGCGTTGTCAACTTAAGAGCTGAGAAAGCTGAGAGCTTTATTTTCATAGCATTGTAAAGTCATGAGCTAGCTGAAAAGCATTTTGGCTATCAGCATATTTAACTTATTATTTCAACAACTTCATTCTTTGTCCTATCTACCCTTAAGGGAATGGCTTCTGAAATGGCTTTACGTAGTGTATTTCCTTTTTCTTGTCCTCTCAAAGTCATTTAAAAAAATATTGACAACTAGAATTTAAATTTCCTCTTGGTTTTGCACATACCCGGTTTTTTAAACTTCCCTCTTCTGCCCTCCCTCCATCTTAAGGGTTAGCAATTAAGAGTACCTGAGTTGCCATCCCTCCTCTATTGATATGGACTCATATTTTTTAAGTTTAGGAAAGCTTTTTAAGAGAAAATGAGGTTTAAGTTGAAATCTCATGCAAGTTCGACCCATTACGTACAGGAAATATTTGATATAAAGTTCTTTATAATAAAGTAACTATTTTCAGATTGATTATGGTATAATTAATTCTTAAAAATCTGTTCCTTATTTTAAAAATTAATCTATCAGAAACATTTGAAATACTTCCACCCGGGCCCCTGTGATAGCAACAGTGAAATATTTGTAGGATAAACCATGGGGAGGGTGAATCATTGATGTTTCTCCTCCTTTCCTCTATTTTGATAAGATCAGTCTATATTCATATGGCAAAAATCTTCATTTAAAATAGGAATGGGAGGGAGAAATGGGAGGGGGAAATGGGATGTAGAAGGAATTTATTTCAATTCATTAAACATTTTTAAACACTACTTTTTTAGGATTTATCTGAGAGACAGAAAAAGAGCATCTGTGCAGGTAGGGGGAGAGGAGAGGGGAGAGAGAAAGAATCTCCAGCAGAGTCCCTGCTGAGCTTGGAGCCTCCCTCTGTTAGAAAACATGACCTGAGCCCAAGAATCAGTCACTGTACTGAGTGAGCCACCCAGGCGCCCCAAACGGTTACCACTTCTGTTATAAATCCCCACCCTATTCTTCAGCATTCCTCTCTTCTCCTTTCTGAAACTCAATGCTCTTGATTCTCAAACACACAAAAAAATTGTTCATTCATTTTATGCTACATTCACCCAGAACTTCACAACTCCAGAAATATTTCCCTTGTCCTTTTAAACTGAAGATTCTAGCTACAGAAATCATACTTATTATTTCAAAGTCATACCGGAACTTTGAAAAATATTTTAATAAATTTCACATTTTATGTTTGTCAATTATTATTAGATTTGATTGCTTTTCAATTCCTTTCAATGCCTTTACACACTATTCTACTAATAGCAATAAACAGAAAATTTTCCTAATATATTTTACGGTATTAATTTATATTTAGTGTTACTTGAATTAATTTTTGTAAATGCAAAAGCATTTATCATTCTGAGTTTTTCATACAACTTTCAATCAAAAGCATGGGTATATTTTACAGAACTAACTCCCCTATGAATAACTGACCTGAATTAAGTTGCTATGCTTAAAAATAAGGCTCATCTCAAACTACCTTATTACATCTCAATTTACTATGTAACTATGGATTTCCTAATTGTTATCCTGACTATAATTTAAGTCTCTACTTTTATCCTTTTATGCTTCACAGAATGTTAGTTTTAAAATCACATAAAAGGGGTACTGCCTCATCAACCAAGATTAATTATCACTCAACTTTGCACATTTAACTTATTACATCGTATATTTTGTGTGATATTATTTCTCAACATAAGGACAGAAACAGACTTACCAGGGATTTATATTTCTTTTCTAGAAGTCTCAGTACTGCAGTTCTGCTATAATATGCATGCTAAAATTAGGAGAAAATGATAAATTTAATATTCAAGTTATACCAAAGTCTATTTTTCCTGCAGCATTTCTAATAACATAAATTACCAACAACAGTTTTAAATTATTTGTAATCAGTACAAAACAGGTTTTTCTATGTACAGTGGATTAAGAGCAGAGCAATCACAAGAATGCAAATGATATGAAAAAACTATGGATTATTTATTGACAGACCAGCAGAAAAAATACTCTATCCTTCTCCTGCAACCAGTTTCTGTGCTAAGTTATTTTAAAACCATTATCAACACCCATATCTGAAGGAGAGATAGAAAAGTTGGGGTGGGGAAGATCACAACCCTCCAAATAAAAAGGATACTCTACTATCTACATATGCAGAACTTTGCCAAGCATGAGATGCTCTGAAAGTACAATATCTTAATCATTTTCTGCCAATCATATATTTTAAGTGATTCAAAGTACCAAAAAATAGTTTTCTCCTTAAGGCTAAACATAATAGGATTAAAACATGCTTTTTATGCATTGCATAAAGGGGAGACTATACATAAATATTACTGAATATATTAGATATCATGTGTTTTCAATGCAGCTTCTTCATTTTACCTAATAAAAACTATTAAACAGTATTATAGTTGATAAAACTATCAGAATTCTGGGAAATAGAGTTTAACTAAATGGGGAGTGATTAATTGAGATTTAATAGAAACCCTGTGTGTTTTAACCCTCATGGCTTAAAATGTTTTCAAAGTTTATTAATCCTTTTTTCAGCTTTAAAAGAGAAATGTTAACCAACAATCCAACTTTTGACCATGTTCTGAAAAGAAATCCTCATAGGGCATACCGTAGACCAGTCACTATACTATATCCCTCAAGCCAAGTTCAGCTGCCACCTGACTTGGTACATGAAGTTTTACCGAACAGTCATATCCATTCATTTATATATTACCTATGGATGCTTTGGAGTTACGACAGAATTGAGTGGGTGCAGAGACAGTAGAGCCCACAAAACCAAAAATTTACTGTATGGCCCTTTAGAAAGTCAGCCAGCCTCTCACTTATATGAGTATAGGATAATGTGATGAATTTTCATTAATACTAGAACACACTAAGGAGCTAATATTTTTTAAAGAATTTTCTGTTGGTTATGTGATCTGCTGCATATTCTTGAGAATCAAGTACTAACAATAAAAAAGGTTAAGTAAAGGGGCGCCTGGGTGGCTCAGTGGGTTAAGCCTCTGCCTTCGGCTCAGGTCATGGTCCCAGGGTCCTGGAATCGAGCCCCACATCAGGCTCTCTGCTCAGCAGGGCACCTGCTTCCTCCTCACTCTCTCTCTCTCTGCCTGCCTCTCTGCCTACTTGTGATGTCTCTCTGTCAAATAAATAAAAAATCTTTAAAAAAAAAAGTTAAGTAAAAAAATTATAAACAGAATAGGATTTGTTTTTCTTTATTTATTTATTTGACAGAGAAAGACACAAGGAGAGAGGGAACACAAGCAGGGGGAGTGGGAGCGGGAGAAGCAGGCTTCCTGCCAAGCAGGGAATGTGATGCAGGGCTCGATCCCAGAACCCTGGGATCATGACCTGAGCTGAAGGCAGATGCTTAACTAACTGAGCCACCCAGGTGTTCCAACAGAATAGGATTTACTAAAGATCTAAACCAATAAATTTACAAGTGCATGTAATATAACTACATAACCAAAATAGTTCTGTGTTATAGAAATTTAATTTGTGCTTTTACTTATTTCACATGTTTTCTGCAATATATGATTTGATAATTAAAAATTAAAAACAAAGTGTCAGATGTAAGAAACAAAGGGTTCAAGTTAATTAAACTGAGCAAACACTTACCAAACATAAACATAAACAGCCCAGGTAAGGGCTAAACCCTGAACAAAACTAGGTCTTGGTTAATTAGGCATTACTATAAAGTTTAGATAACAAAAGGCAAAATAAAAATAAAAATAAGCCATCAACCAGGTAATGACCAAACTGTGCCAAGCAGTAAATAAACATGTTGCCACTCTGCATGGCAAGTCACGCCCCCCTTTCCACCCCACAGCAATAAATACATAATGCCTAGCAGACCAGTTTTTGAGGGACAAACATAGGAGAATAATAAGCCAACACTGCAGCTACTATGACACAGACCACTCTTAATCCACAGCAGATGAGGGAGGTAACAGCATAAGGATCTCTTTTACTTTTAAATTAGTTTGAGTTCCAGAACAGTAACGAGCTCCTCTGGAAATCACTGGCATTCAGGCATTAAACATTTTCCAAACTATATGTTCAGGAGGAAGCAAATGAAAGGGTATTTTCAGACATACATCCTAAGTCAGAGAAAAATGAACACTGAACTCATGTTCTACCATATCTGCTTTAAAAATCTGAAACTTTTAAACTAAAAAAGACTAGATTTTGGATAGATCATTCAGCTTACTAGACTCAAATAAATTATCATTTAAAATTCTATTCTGGCTCTGTCACTTACTAGGTGAACAATCCTGAGTAAGTTACTTCTCCATGCCTCAGCTGCCACATCAGTAAAATGGGGTACTAATACCATTTATCTCATAGATTTTTATAAGATTTAAATGAGTTACCTTTGTAAAAGTGATTAGAACTCTCAGCACACTGTAAAAACTGGAATGTTAGCTATTCTTTGAAACAATACAGCAATGCACTGAAAAGTATAAAAACGTTCCATTTTTTTTTCTTACCATCCACTTTTTGAACCACACAGCCTTGGTATCAACCAATGCAAAAAAGTAAATTGGATCCAAAATCTTTTGTGTTACAAGATGGCTCTGATCATGTTTAACTGATAATAAGGACAAAGTATTTTCCACAATTTCTTCCATATACCTTGAAGTTTGGGAATGAGACAGTTTTAGAAAAAAAAAAACAAAACACCAAATGCTATTACACATATACACATAGTACCCGTGATATATTTTATATTTATGGAATAACAAAGTGAAAATTTTTAGAAACAACTTTTTTTGTGTGTCAGCAAATGGTAGAGGTGGGATTCACACCCAATTTCCTCCTGCTTTTTATAAAACATATGTTCTTTCTACTTCAACATTGGCTCTCCAAACATAACTTTCCTCTTTAGACATACAGTTGCTCTTACAACCTTATTAAAAAATTTTAGAACTGAATGGAAAAAGTTTAAAAAACACTTAAGGAACTTGTCCAAAGTAGCAAAGACCATCAGTAAAAGAACTAGAAGTTACAACAACCTCATTTTGCCTTCTTGTGATAAATAAATGGTATAAAATATTTGCACAGAGCCATTCATGTAGGAAAGCACAAAACATGAAAAGCTAAGTAAACTTATGAATCCCTTCCCAAAAACGTTTAAGACTGTCTCTATTCTTTCTCCTTGTAATGTACGCAGGACAGTAACACCCTTATATTTTATATTGGCATAAATTGGAGGACTTACTTTTCTGGGTGACGAATCCAGAAAGATGGAGCCTCTTTCTGATATTCATTTAGAAGACGAATCTGAGAAGCAGTGCATAACAGTTCTCAAAAATTAGAATTCTTAAATATAGAACTACTTAAATTTTTTAAAAAGCATATAGCAAGTGAATACCTTTTTAAGTAAGCAGATCACATTGGGATTACTTGTATCTATACCAGTTGAGAGAGTAGGAATACGATTTTCTCTAGAAAGAAAGTATAACTTCAAATATTTAGCTGAAAAGAAAAATTTAAAACTATGATTATCATTCATTTATAGTGCTTTCTGAAAAGTTGTTTCCTACCCATTTTCTTAAGCACAAAAAAATTTAATAAACATACCTAGGCTTGTATAAATCTCCTTGGTCATATGTAATGGTGAAAGAGTAAATGTCTGTGCATAGAATTTTAAAATCCGGTCCTGTGGAAGTGAAAAGATTTGCATCAGAGATTCTTACACAAATAGAATAGAGATGAAAAAGCCATTTTTCACATAGTGAAAAGCTTAGAAAATAAACAAAATAACTATTCAGAAACTTGAGTAGAAATGTACTTATAAATAAGAGCACAATTATGTTGGCCAGTAAAAAGTAAAACTGACCAAAACTACATGGGGGGAGAAAGAGTCAGGTTTAATAGATAGAGTAAGGTATAATGGGAAGGTATCAAGGGAAAAGTAGGTGTACTAAATGGTTAAAAAAGCAAACAAACAAAAATACTCCACTCCTTTCCAAATTCAACATTTGTTATTTTTTTAAATTGTGTACATGGGTAGTTTTAGTAATTTGACACAAGACTCTAATATTTTGCCTATTCCCAAGAAAAGTATTATTTAACATACTTTCTAAATTTACATTATTAAAACCCAAAGTAGAAAAAAAAAACCCTAAAGTAGAAACTATCACAAGATAAATGAATTAAATGTTCATAGATGTAGCTAGAAAAGTACTTAGCACTAGTCCATAGTGCCAAGTACTTACAAATGATAGCTATCATTTTAATTTTACCAACTTTAATATCGTGATGAAATTAATCCTAATTGTGAAATTCAATATCCCATTAAAGAAATATGTAAGATCTCCTCAAGTGCTCTACTCTGGGGTGGTGGGGGAGATCTTTGCCTATATCAAATGTTAGCAAAATTAGAAAAAAATGGTTACACAAGTGATCAAAAATTTCTAGTAACCCGAAGGAATTCCTACTGAATAGAGGATATTAAATATGCTTTAAAATAAGCTTTAAAAAGCTTATTTTTATAGTTGCAGCAATTGATAAGTATCTGCCACACTCTTCAAACATGACAGGCTTCACTCAGTTACAAGCAAGAGTCCTTTAAAAGAGGAAATGAAAAAACAGAATCAACTCAAGAATTTGGATCAAGCATAAATTCAAAATCAAAAGAATGCCATGCCTTGTTTTTCTACTCCAAAATGATGAGCTCTATTACCATTTTCCCCTCCATAACAACTTTTTCCAATTTTATTAAAAACTGATAACACTCTTGCTGAATAATCTATAATGGCTAAACAAAGCCACTTATATTGACCCATTAGGATATTTAATGTTTATAAAGTTGTTACATAATGTTTTAAATAATAAAAGGAAACCTATCTGACCACTATTCTTTGTTAAGAAAAAAAATACAGAGAAATTTACAATTGTATTTCCTTGAAATGTAAAAAGTGACCCTGAAATATCTTTTTCCTTTTTCAAGGTCTTGGATCATTGAGTTTTTACAGAAGTCTGCATCATCCCTGGTGTCAGTAAAGTTGAACTGTGTCCAGGTATTAGGTAACTGAACACATTTTCCCTCCTTATAAAAACAACAAACCACTTGTTTCCAAACCACTTCTGTTTACCAGTATAATTTTATCTTCATTGATGGAAGAATGTGATTTTCAACAGATAAATGTATTGAGATTCTTTTTTCTTTAATAATTGTTTACTGTCTGACTCCTCTACTAGAATGTAAGTTCTATGAAGGCAAAGACTTCTGTCTTGCTCAGTGTGTTTTCAGAATCTAAACTAGAATGCTGCACATTGCTGGTAATCAACACATATTTGCTGAAGAGCTAAGAAAATTTAACTCTTGTGCTAACATCTTAAATTCTGTAGAAAACACCAGGGGCGCCTGGGTGGCTCAGTGGGTTAAAGCCTCTGCCTTCAGCTCAGGTAATGATCCCGGGGTCCTGGGATCAAGCCTGCTCTGCTCAGCAGGGAGCCTGCTTCCTCCTCTCTCTCTGTCTGCCTCTCTGCCTACTTGTGATCTCTGTCTGTCAAATAAATAAATAAAATCTTAAAAAAAAAAAATTCTGTAGAAAACACCATAACAATTTTAAAGCCAACTTTTTCTTTCCTGACACATCAGTTAAGAAAAAGACACTCTAAACTTAAATTTGCATTTAAGTGTGAATATGGGATATGGTAGGATTTTTTTTTTTTTTTGTAATTTACATCACTGATATTACCAATACAACAACTATATTTTTTAATATAGTTTTACTCACATAATAGTATTCCTGAGAAGGTATAGGAGAATCATTTTTTATATTCAATAATTTCTCTACTGACTTCATAATTTTTAGAATTTTCTATATTTATGATTCATCTCAATTATCTTCTAAACTTAGCTTTAGTTTTCTTCCTCTTTTTAAGCAATTAAGCAATCTCTAAATAAACATTTAAATGCATAAGGAAAATGCTTATGATTCAGTTAGAATAAATTCTAATCATTTTAAGTTCAAAGTTTCATATGTCATGAAGGGGCTGGGGGTGGGAGGTTAGGGGAGTCAGGTGGTGGGTATTAAAGAGGGCACGTATTGCATGGAGCACTGGGTGTAGTGCAAAAACAATGAATACTGTTACGCTGAAAAGAAATTTTTAAAAAATGCTTTAAGTAGTCTTTTAAAGTACTTTTCTTAATTCAAAACCAAATACGAATATTTGGATATCCCTTTACAAGATAAAACAATGTGCAAGGTGACAGTCTACTATTATTTGGCAGTGAAGTGTGATATTGATCATACTGGGAATCTAATCATGAGATAGTAGGTTAATGTCTTTAAAGAAAATCTTTACAAGTCAAAAGCTGGAATTGAAATTCCATGAATAGTAGAGCTACTATTAAAGAAAATAATTCCAGTTGCTTATAGAACAATGGGAAAACAAATTTTTAAAAAAAAATATTTCTATCAGCATCTCCTTACACTAAACACAGGATCAGGATCTGAAAGACACACTGTCAGTTTTTCACAAAGAGTCGTCCAATTTTCACAGTTCAAAACATCAGATGGTGGAGCTGAACATAATGTTTGCAAGGCTTCATATCTCACCTACAATTTAAAAGATTTTTATTAATACCCAGCCACTAGGATACCAATACTTCAAATATTAAAAATTGAAAAGCAGTCTAGATGATTGTCTTAAAAGAGCCAAATGATGAAAATCAGAGGTCTTTTTATAAAACAATTTTTGAGAACTCATTTCTTTTAAACTAAGTGTTAAACAGAAAAAAATAGGTTGTCACTTTACATAAAGCAAAAATTATAAACTAACTTTTGGAGATTCTAGGTCATATATCTAAGTGAAAGAGGAAGAAGGACAGTGGCCAAATCTGAATCACCAGGGCAAGGTTTTCCTACTTAAGTAGGCACCCTTAGGTGGTCCTATAGTTTGAGGGCCTTAATTTTAAAATTAGCATAAAATATGCCCCTGGCAAAGCATTCCCATTCCAGAATATAGGAACAATTTTCACAAAATAATTAATATGGACTAGTTTTCGATGCTATACCATGTTTTCTGACCTTCTAGCCACTGAGGTAGAAAAAGTCAACAGTGTGATATAAAACTGAATGTCTATATTTTCAGGGAAAACTTACTTCTTAATCATTCTTTGCAAAATTAAATCAGAATTCACCCAAAACAGTATGACCCAAAGGAAAACAGTAAAAAATAGCTCTACTCCAGTCATGAATGGAGCAAGACTTCTCCCCCACCACTCTCCAACCAATGAGTAATAACACACTGATTCCAACCTGTTTCTCAAAATGTGGTTGTTTCCCCAGCTAAAATAACTGAAACCTAGTGGTTTAAAAAGGGCAAGAAGTTGGGGTGCAGGAGAAGCTAAAACCTTATAAAACCAGACCCTCTAAATGAGGGTATCAAGTCTTAGGTGAAAAAGAATACACATGCACTTAAAAGTGTCTATATATTCATATGAAGGAAAAACTCCTAAACACAACTATATTTGTGATAAGACTGGGGGACTTTGGAGGGATTTTAGAAACACTAAGTATTTTCTCCCTTTCAGTTAATTTTTAGGACAAAATCCCATTAAGAATTTACTACTTGCAGAAGTACTATAAAAGTTTCCAAACAAGTATAGATTTCCAAGTAATCCACTTAAACTGAAGATAATAAGACTCTTATCATATAGGGCGCCTAGATGGCTCAGTGGGTTCAGCATCTGCCTTTGGCTCAGTTCATGATCCCAAGGTTCTGGAATTGAGTCCAACATCAGGCTCCCTGCTTGGCAGGGAGTCCACTTCTCACTCTACCCCTCCCTGCAGCTTGTGCTCTCACTCTCTCTTATGATCTTTTTCACGCTCTCCCTCTCTCTCAAATAAATAAATGTTTTAAAAAGAGAGACATTGTTATCATATAAAATCAAGTCCCATTTCTAATACCTTTTGAAACATTTACTAAGAACCTAGAAAATAGGGGCACCTGGGTGGCTCAATGGGTTAAAGACTCTGCCTTTGGCTCAGGTCATGATCTCAGGGTCCTGGGATCAAGCCCCACATCGGGCTCTCTGCTCAGCAGGGAGCCTACTTCCTCCTCTCTCTGCCAGCCTCTCTGCCTACTTGTGATCTCTGTCAAATGAATAAATAAAATCTTAAAAAAAAAAAAAAGAACCTAGAAAATAAATCAGAATGTGAAATGCTAAAAATTATTGTGATTGAAAAAAAAAAAATCAGTGGGAGTAAATGATAACTATTCATTTAGTTTAATATGAAAAGTTGTGGCTTGCCTGGGGGCCTCAGTTAAGCATCTGCCTTCGGCTCCGGTCATGATCCTCGAGTTGGGCTCCCTGCTCAGTGGAGATCCTGCTTCTGTCTCTCCCTCTGCCCCTCCCCCCAGCTTGTGCTTGCACACAAGCTCTATCTCAAAAAAATAAATCTTTAAAAAATAAAATAAAATGAAAACTTGAAAAACATTTCAAAAACTGAAACCAACTGGCATGATATGCACAAAAGTCTTAGGTACTTAAAATCCTAGTTTCTATTTCAGACTGACTTAATGAAATAAGACTTGATAAACAGTAATTTATGAAATCTTAAATTATAAACAGGTGCAATTCAATAGAACTGCTTCTTTAAAATCCTTTTTCTAATAAATGAAAGTGTCAAAGTTGCTCACATTTCCCAGAAGTAGAAAGACCATTAAATGAAGATCATTTTTCTTTAAGGAAATCACTAAAATATCACATACAAAGCAACAATGAAAGAACAATTTGGGAGACAACTGTTTATTACTTTATCCCTTCAAAACTGAAACTAGACATAAAAATTTCTTCCTACAAACCATGACAATTCTCTGGCAGCCTCCCCCACTCTATGACCTTTCATTTCAAGACTGGAAAGTCTAGCAGGGACATTAGTCTAGGAGCACCATGATAATAAAGGCCTATTTTCAAGAGAAATAGTTCAGCTGCTTACTGATTACAATCTAATATATTATAAATATATAAAAATATCTGACTGAACTTGACAGCTATCCTTTAAACTTACCTCTTTAGGTTGCCCTGGATCCAACTGGTCTAAAATCAATTGCAATTTTCCTTGACAAAATTTGTAACTCTGTAACAATTGACAGAACATTCATTTAGTAGACTTTTTACAAATACTGCTATAAATTATTTTTTAATATAATTCCAAGCACAAAATGCATTCTGAACAAGAAAAGAGAGTGATCTGTTCTCATCTGGCAGAAAACTTAGAATTTGTTTTCCAAGGCATTGAAATGGGAACTGAAGTCTCAGGAGAACAGTGTACCTCATGTACATGAAAATTATTATTTGTTGAGCAACTGCAAAATGTAGTATATTATAAGATTCAAAAGATAATAAAGCCAAGATATTTTGTACACAGAAATAGGAGATGAATGTAACAGAAAGATAAAACAAGAAGGCATTAATGGTATCCTAGGCACAACAATGATGCTGCTTGAACATTTTTGTCCCTTTATCTTTCCTGTATTTTCTTTAGCCCTCCATGCCTCCTCTTTGGTGAAAAATTCCCAAATATATAAAGCCTCTATCTAGAAAAAGTTTAATAGTAGACCATAAGTTATTTTGGAAAAGGAAAGGGTCTTTTTCTTGCTGAAATTAGTTTAAATATGACTAATACCTAAAATAACCATCTAAAAATTAAACTGCCATTAAAATAATAGTTGTCATGTATTACCTTTTATGCAACAAGCCCTATATGATCCCAATTCACAATGACTGAAATATGAGAAATATGAAAACTAAGGTTAAATAACTTCTCTAAGTCACCCAGCTATCATAACTCAGATTCCCATTCATATTTTTACTATCTATACTCTTCTCTCAGGTGTTCTCATCCAGTTCTTTAGGTGTATCATGATGACTCAAACTTCCATCAGTCACTTCATCTCCAAAGTTATATATAATTAACCTTTCAACATTTCCATTTGGATGTCTAATAGGCATCTCAAACTTAAATGCCCAAGACAGAATACTTGATTTTATTCCAAACCTGTTCCTCCCTCAAACTTCTCCATCCTCCTAAATGACACTACCACCCATCCAGATTTTTTACTGAGATTAAAAATAGGTGCCAATTCTGGCTCTTTACTTTCTCTTACCTTCTATACCTAATCATTAAGTCCCATTAAGACAACCCCCAAGCTCCACACATTTTCACTCCAACTACCCCATACTTCCTTGCTAAAACCTTAAACCAAGGCACCATCAACTCTAGCCTAGACTCCTTCAATTCATACTAACGGGTCTCCTTGCTTCTACTCTTAAATCCTATCCTACTCCACCCTACCCCCCATTTATTGTCCAGCAACAGTCAGACAGAGCTTCTCAAACTTACAAATCCAATCTCTTCATCTCCCTTACTTCAATCCCAGAAAGAGACTTCCCACATTACTCAGAATTAGATTTACTTACATGATCTCGGTGCCTGCTTCTCTAACACATTCTCCTACAATTCTTGCCTCTGCCATCCAGACTTGTGCCACACTGGACTTTTTTTTCCCATCCTTGGATGATACTATGCTCATACTAGCCTAAGAACCTTTGCCATCGCCATTCCTCCTGCCTGGCAATGCTCTTCCTCCAGAGTTTTGCAAAGCTGCCCTACTATTGCTTAGAATTTGGTCTTTTTCACTATAGTATCCCAATACCTGAATTAGTGCCTCATACAGAGTACTCACTCAATATACAGTAGTTTAATACATAAATGATTACAAAGTGAGTCTTTCCACAATGTTACATTGTCCCTAGCAACACAGGGTACATATAACCGCTCTATAAAGAAACCAAAACAGACTGATATTCTATTTCTTAAAGAACCTTAAGTTTTATTGAGTTTTACTAAAAGTACATAGTTGAACTGCTAAAGATTCTGTACATGCTACTTTTCACAATTAAAAGTACTATATATTAAATAGACCTTTAATTTTGAATTTTTATATTACAGTTAAAATACAAAAATGTATGAATGATAATAATAAATATAAGTAATATGAATGCAGCAGTCTTGCCAAAGGGAAAAAAAAACCATAATACAGAATATCTTAAATAGTATATATAAGCATATGTACTTATGTGCATTTGTGATACATACATAATGCATGTATTTACATACTGAAGTATATATACACATGCATATGTGTATTGAAATACACGTAAAATATACATTTATATACTTAGTCATTCTGTACTATTGCTAGACAACTTTTTCTCCCCCTTTAGCCGACCCTTTGCCCCTCTTGTAAACATTATTTCTTCTGATCCTTACACTTCCATCATGACTTTTACAAGATCATTATCTAGGTCTGAAATGTCTTGCTATCCAACTTACTAAAAAATAAGTATGATGTCAAGGACATGAATTTTAATTGGATAGATGAAGTTTCAAAACCCGGCTCAATCTTCAACTAGTTACATGACCCTGAAGTCTCGAACCCCATCCTCAGTTTTCACATCAGGAAAACTGTGAAGTTTTTTGCTTTACTGTTATAAAATTTTCAACTTTGAAAAATTTCCTGTTTCTCAGGAAATTTTCTATGAGAAAATATAAAATAATGGACTCTACCTACCATCTACCTATTCAAGATCAAACAACCTAAAGATACAATTCATTGATTTCCATAGAGTCCCATTCTAATCCAGCCTCTCCCCCAATATAGAGGCATGTTCTATAACAGCCCTGATAAATGGGGAGCCAGACATTGTTCGAACATTCTCAACTATAGCCAGTTCATACTTGGTGAAGCAACCAATATTATATCAAAGAAGCAGTCAAAAAATGTAATACATAAATCTTAACAAAATTCATTTACTTAAACGTTCCCCTTGACAAAAGCTTTGTTTTCTAATCTTATGTGCAGTACTTTAGGCAAGCAACCTTTACTGTCTGAAAACGGTTTTGCCTTTCATTTCACAAAAATGATCAAGGCTAATCAACATGACGACCCTTCAACTTTACCTCCTCTTCCCCCCAGTATTATTCCGTGGTGAACTCTTAATGAAATTCAAATAGCTTTTCTTAGTACTCAGCATTGACATTCTCTCTAGCCTTCATTACAGCTAGTTAACCTTGAAATTAACTGGCTTCCACCTTGAAATTCACTGCCACTTAGGTTCCTACCCAGTGAATTGTGGTTTGGTACCTTCTTTTCTGACCCATCCTTTAGTCTCTCCTGGCCCTCTGAAAATGTGTTTCCTAAGGTCTCACCTGTTTAGGTGGACCCAACCTTTCTACGAAGTGAATCCTACATTTTCAACCACTTGCTATACCACTGGACTACCTTACTGGTATTTGACATTTAAAATCTTGAAAAGAAAAAAAGAAGAACTCACTTATATTCTTCTCCACATGTAACCTTCCTCCCTAATCCCAGGCATGGTTTATGACACCATGGTCTTCCCACCACCTCAGCTGAAACCACAGCTAGACTTTTGACTCTTTTCCCCACTCTGTACTACTCCCCCTGCAAACACTTCAATAATGACTTTGACTCTCTTCCCTTTCTGCACTACTCTCCCCAAGACACTTCAATAATCAAGTTTAATGATCATGTCTCTGTAATAATTCTCACATCAGTCCCTGTTTATTTCTACAAAGCCTCCTCAGTTCAGGCCTTCTTCTTACTTCAACTATCATGATAGCCTTCTAACTTCTCTCCCTACATCTTCTTTCTCACCTGTTCATGCCTTTCTGCACACAATTATCGGGTAAATCTCACCAACATGCTTTTCTGTTCAGCAATCTAAATTGATTTCCCTTTACTTACAAAACAATCCAATTTAGCTTTTGAATGTATTCATTTATTCCTCATATATTTATTAGACATCTACTATGTTTTGGACACCAATTACATAACATACCAGGCACTAGAATTTTATAGCTAGGAACAATAATTAAAATCTAAACCTTGCTCCATAATTTGGCCCTCATCTACCCTTCCAGTTTACTCCCCACAAACTCTTTGTTCTAACCCTTCACATAAACAAACTAATCAGGTTCCCCAACAGGCCACATTCTTTGTTGATTTAGAGCTCTTGTCCATTCCCTTGTTTGAAATACTTCCTCCATAGTTCTTTGATAGTCTTAGTTACAAAGACCCTTTAGATTTTCCAGGATGCACTATTTCTACCTTACAACTCTGTTATTTATGTAAATAATCTCCTCATAATCCCAGGTAAGCTCCTTGAAGAAATAACGTATACCTGATTCATCTTTTCAGTTTGGCAGTGCCTATCACAAAATACTGCACATAGTATATGTTGGGGAACAGACAACCATAGAGTTGAAATCCTCCAATTCTACCATATCTGCCTTTTCTCCCAGATTAAAATACATATTAGAAAAACATAGTCTGGGGATGTCCAAATCTTGGTTTAAGCTCAAGTCATGCTCTTGGGGTCAGGAGATGGAGTCCCACGTTGGGTTCTGTGTTCTGCATGGAGTCTGCCTGAAATTCTCTCTCCCTCTTCCTCTGCCTCTCCCACTCGTGATTGTGCATGTACGCTCTCTCTAAAATAAATAGATAAATCTTAAAAAAAAAAAAAGAGAATAGCCTCTAATAGTTATCTGATTGGAGCAGTTTCATTAATCTATCCACTTCCCTTTAATTATTTATCATTTAATTATTTTATCTCCTTAAATATAGTATATACTATTCTTTAAAAATGGTATTTAAGCAAAGAAAATTTTTTGTTACACCAGACATCAGAATGAACCTACTACCTGCCTTACAGGTTACCTATTTTTAAGGTCTGTGTGTTATTGTGTATTAGTGGACTGACTGACATAAAATCCCCTAGCAACCAACTAATAAGTTCTTTAACTAGAGCAAGGAGACAGTGTGTCCCATGTAATACAGATTTGTTAAGATTTTTCAACAGTTTTAGGATTTCTTAAACTGAAAATTCCTGAGGGAAGTAGTATCTGCCAACCTGATTTGTAAAGCAATGCAAGACAGATCTGTTGGTGATATCAATATAGGTAGATACTTCCAAAAGGGAGTTTTTTAAAACATATTTACATATGTTAAAGCATATGCTAAGCAAATAATTTCTGAGCACATTCTAAGGAAAAAGAGCAAGAACCAGAATTGAATGATAATCTGAAATGTATCTGGTCCTCTATGGATTATATAGATCCTATTTAAAGGTATTTTTATGCTAAAATAAGATTTGGATATATTTCTGTCAAATGCAGTTTACTAAGGATTGCAAACAAAACATCCAGTAGTTTTTTGGTAACAGATATCACACTCCATTACTTTATCACAACATATACTAAAGAGTATTTACATTATTCAGTGACTACACTTAAACAAAATCAAACTACCCTCAGATTTAATTTACCCTAGAAATCTCCAAATGTTTGGTTTGTAAACTGTATAAACCATTCAAACACAACCAAAGACAGACAACTATTATTGCTGTTTAAAAAATATAGCTATGGAAAATAAATATATAAATATTGAAAAAAATAAAAATAAAAAAAATAAATATTGAACCTAATGATACTTCAGGCTTTAATGTCTAAATGCACAAGTTCTTTCCTATTCTTAAAAAAAAAGAGAGAGAGAAAGAAACAGCACCCATTGATGAGGAACAGGAGAAAAGCAAACACTCAGTGCTTACTATGTGCCAGGTAGTGTTCAAAATGCTTTACACACATTAAGTCCACAAAACAACCCTATTAAGGTAGGTTCTATTATTATCTCCACTATAACAGATAAGAAAACTGAAGCATTGAGAAAAAATCCAAGATCCACAACTCATCAATGACAGAGCCAGACTTTATTTCAAACTGGTTTGTTTCTAAGATTCAGAATGAATTAGCTTCCTGTAGAGTAGTTTTTTTCAAATTTTAGTGCATCTACAACCTTTTAAATTATGCACCCGCCTTTCATAATGCTTTAAATATAGAACAAAGTTACTAACCCAAAACAAAAACAATCTTTTAAAAACATTTTCAAATGATGGATTGTTTCTTAATTTCCTATGTTTTAATTATGTTTCAACAAAAACAGCTTTCACTTTAAAAGTGCTACCATTGAGAGGTAATAACAAAAATCTATTAATGTTTTAAGGTATAAAGAAACTTTCGGTATTCATTAAGAAGAAATTTAGCAATGTTAATCAAAGAAATTGGTTTTTTTGGTGTTAAATTATCTCAAAAGAGAACTATTAAGCAAGCAAGCAAAAAAGCTCACACCTGCACCTACCCAATTCTTCTCCCCAGCAATCCACCTGCCTCCAGCCTCACAAGAAAGCTGAATTATCAATGATATGATCTTCGTTTTCTCCAGTCTGTTACTTTCTCCTCTCATTACTACATTTAAGACTTTAGGCTCCTATATTTTTCTGCTTATAAGACACGAATAATCAAAATCTGATTAATTGAGGGTAGCTAGAGATGGAAGAACTTCTGAAGTGTGGTTTGGGCTGTGGGTATCCTACCATTCTCTGGCTGATATTGCTAAAAAAGAGGAGAGTCTTACAATCCATCAGCTATAGTGTAATATCCTCAAAAGCAGAATTCCTCACCAAAAGAGCATTGTAGAAGCTTTGAAGATTTTAGGGAGCCCAGAAAATGGGTTGCACTCAAAATACTCTGAGGTTTGAGGGGTTAAGATAAAACATACACTAGAAATGTTGAAAGCACTATTCTGAAAGATGGGAAAGACCATGCACCCAATAAAGGGAAAAAAGCTATTCAAGAAAATCCTTACTGGAAGAATTCAAAGCCTAGCAAAAGACAGGATTCAGACTGTTCCCAGGAGACAGTTCAAACACAAAGTCAAAAGAATAGTGTCTTCTTTTCTATGAATAAAAGAAAAAGGAAAGACCAGCCCTGGCCTTTGTTGAGAAGACAGGTAAACTAGCAAGGCTGGGGCACTAGATTAGTTTCCTACTGCTACTATAACAAATTACCATAAACTCAGTGACTTAAAACAACACAAATCTATTATCTTACAGTTCTGCAGGTCAGAAATCTAAAACACATCAGCACGGTTATGTTTCTTCTGGAGGCTCTGGGGCAGAATCCATTTCCTTACCTTTTCCAGCCTCTAAAGACTGTTTGCACTCTCCTTAGTTCACTGGCCTCCTTCCACGTATAAAGCCAACAATCCAATCATTCCGACCTCAGCCTACCTACACAGTACCCTCTCTGACCTGACCCTCCTGAGTTGCTCTTATACAGATGCTTGTGATTACATTTGACTCTCCTGTGTGAGGACAGCCTCTCCATCTAAAAATCCTTAATCAAATTAACAAAGACCCCAGCACCATGTATGCTAACAGGTTCACAGGTTTTGAGGATTTAGACATGGATATCTTCAAGGGGTCCATTATTCCGCTGACTACAGATACCAAAAGATGGGTTTCAAAGAGAGGTTGTCTTGAAAGCAAAGAAACAGTAAATGCTTTAAATAAATTAACATTATGCAAGAGTAACAGGTTACTGCTATCCTAAACTCATCTCCTCCATATAAACTGTGCACCTTGGCATTCCTTCAGAACATAATGAAATAGTTTGCACACTATAAAACAGCCTAATGCTTGTGCTGTACTAAATACTGTCAAGGAAGAGGAAGACAGAAAAACTGCAATAGGAAAGCTTATGAATTTTAAAGCTTGAGGTATATTAGGGTAATCCTCTTACTTCCCAGCTGTAGAAAACAACCCGGGGAAGCTGAGTTAAAAACCACACAGGACCACAGCTGAGAACTTTTCTATTTTGGCATGACCCTGAATGGCACCCATTTCAGCATGTCCTTTAAGAGATGAAAGGTAACACGTATAAAGCAGCAGCAACAGTTCTAAGGACTTGATATACATTAACCCAGTTAATATTCTCAGAAACTCCATGAGGTAAGTGGTGGTTTCATTCCCATTTTACAAATGAGAAATAGCATAGCACAGGGAAGTTAAGACACTGTCCAGGGTCACATGGCTAGTAAGTGACAGAACCGGGATCTGAACCCAAGCAGTCTCAGGTAATGTGGTATGGAACAAAAACTTTGGAAGGAGAGAGACCAGACTTAAATTCATTAGCAATACAAGTTTGGGAAAATTACTTAACTACTATTGTAAGCCTCACTTTTCTTCTGTAAAGTGGGCCAGTAACATCTATAGTGAATATAAAGTCAAGTACAGTCTGTAAGTACCAATATATGGCAGAAATCTCAATTACAGACAGCTAATATTATTATTTCTATCTTTCCGGCATTATTTTTTTTTAAGATTTTATTTATTTATTTGACAGAGAGAGAGATCACAAGTAGGCAGGGAGGCAGGCAGAGAGAGAGGGGGAAGCAGGCTCCCTGCTGAGCAGAGAGCCCAATGCAGGGCTTGATCCCTGGACCCTGAGATCATGACCTAAGACAAAGGCAGAGGCTTAACCCACCAAGCCACCCAGGCGCCCCTTTCCAGCATCATTTTGCAGTGACTTTTCTTAAGGTTTAATCACAATACCAAATCCTTTCAGTGCTCTCCTCACAATTATAGTAAAAACCAATCTGTCTTCTTTATTCTTTAACATCCTCAAACATATACCAATAGTGCCCAAGGCCAACCATGTCCAAAGTTTTTCAATAATGGGTCAGAAATCCATATATAATCAGGCTGTAATTGTTAAAATAGTAACAATGAAATGAAGCCTGTTTTATTCACAAAATGCAAGCTTTCTACCAATATCAAAACAGCAGCATCAGAACTGTTAATTCAATGTTATTCATACAATTCAGACAGATTTTTCTAAGCCCAAAGCAAATAACTTAACAATGTTGCAAGCATTATCAACAACATCAGTATTTAATGCAATGAATGACACATATCTTCACAGACCCTTTCAACTTCTGAACATAGTAATTCAGGCTCTCTTTGGTCATGTAAGAGTCTCTTTTCACTAAGCAAAGGCACCCAGACATCTCCTGGAGTTTGATCACACTCAAAGAGTTTTGGGGGTATTTCTGGCATTCATATGCTTTTTTTCCCCCCGAAGTCCAGGAATCCTATGCCTTGTGGGTGGACACAGTTCACCTTCAACTCATTTACAGCCTTCTGAAACAAAGTCATACCCATAGGACAGGTACCTGAAAATGCAGATATACCCTTTTGGCATCCCAAAAGAAGTCATATAAATTTAAAGTCTGATTCCTTCTCAAGAATAAAACCAAATCAAAATTAAAAAAAAAAAAAAAACAAGACCATTTTCTGAAACTATGACCCCATTTCTACCAATGCTTTGAATTTCTGAAAAAAACCTATTATTCTAAGACTGGAAATACTTTAGCATTTCAGATGAACACTTCTTCACTGCTAGCTATTCAGTCAACCTTATGTGGCCTGAATACTTGGACGTCTTTTTTTTTTTTTTAAAGATTTTATTTATTTATTTGACAGAGAGAGATCACAAGTAGACAGAGAGGCAGGCAGAGAGAGAGGGAAGCAGGCTCCCCGCTGAGCAGAGAGCCCGATGTGGGACTCGATCCCAGGACCCTGAGATCATGACCTGAGCCGAAGGCAGCGGCTTAACCCACTGAGCCACCCAGGCGCCCTGGACTTCTTAAAACAAATAACAATGCTTCATTTTTTTTCCTCTTATTGTTCAATTTCAATGTAAACAGATGGTTCATCAAATAAGAAAGTATAATCTTGTGAGCACCCAGAGTCCTAAAGTTGGGTTTTTCTATGCCTTCCTTGATCTGAAGAAGCAGTTCGATAAAGCTACTGAATAAAACTAAACCAAAATCTCCATAGCCCAGCTCCTTCCAAAGAGTCCATCAATAAAGAAATATTAAGGGCTACAAGATGAAGAAAATTCAGTCTTTGCCCCTTCCTCCATCACATCAGAAAATAAACCTGAACATAATCTCTCCTAAGCAGAGCAACTTTTAAGTTCTACTTTAATGACTTCTAAACATTTTTCCTTCATAAATGCAGTCTCAACTGTGACCGGTATGTGTGACTTTTTCACATTTCACCAAAATTCCCCAAATTCCTCTTTGGTTTATGGTTAAGATCTGTTATGGCTATGTCCCCAAGTCAGCACTAATTAGGTGAAAATGTTTCATTAGAAATAACAGGTAGGGGGATGCCTGGGTGGCTCAGTCGGTTAAGCGGCTGCCGTCAGCTCAGGTCATGATCCCAGGGTCCTGGAATCGAGTCCCACATCGAGCTCCTTGCTCTACAGGGAGCCTGCTTCTCCCTCTGCCTCTGCCTGCCATTCTACCTGCCTGTACTCTCTCTCTCTCTGACAAATAAATAAATAAAATCTTTAAAAAAAAAAAAAAAGAAAGAAAGAAATAACAGGTAGGATTCACACAAAGATCAGACAGACTCCAACTGGCCTGGAAGTTTCTGTGGGGAAGTTGATGGTGCATGCATACATAAGGCTCTAGTCTAACTAGTCTCCTATTAGAACTAACCTAATGTGGCCATTCTGGTAGCTCTGCTCTAGCCAAATGGCAAAGATTCCAATAACGTGGAAAGAGACAATGTAAAACCTCAAATCTCTTGATGTCAAAAAGAAGAGGCTTACTGATTTTGTTGGTTTTTTGTTTTGTTTTTCAGGTTCCTTTAATTTAAATTCAATTAGCCAACATACAGTACTGTAATTGTTCCTCAGAACAATGTATTACTTAAAATACAACTTACAAGAATTGTACTAGCCATCAAGCATGTCCAGATATATCCTTAAGAAAAACACATACTAGGGGCGCCTGGGTGGCTCAGTGGGTTAAAGCCTCTTCCTTCAGCTCAGGTCATGATCCCAGGGTCCTGGGATCGAGCCCCCGCATCAGGCTCTCTGCTCAGCAGGGAGCCTGCTTCCCTTCCTCTCTCTCTGCCTGCCTCTCTGCCTACTTGTGATCTCTGTCTGTCAAATAAATAAATAAAATCTTTAAAAAAAAAAAAAAGAAAAACACGTACTGGCAACAGGCCTCTGTGGGAGAGGACAAATATACATCCTTGAAGCCAAGCAGCTGGGAACTCCCAGCCTGCTCAGGGCAGAACACTGCTCAGGGCAGAACACTGCTTCATTTTTCCATTATCTCCCCTTCCCCGGAGAGCTCCTGTGGCTAATAAGGTGATCCCTTTTGAATGTGCTTGCTCAACTATAAACTTTATACTGCTTGACCAGATATACTTTGCCTTCCTTCTTGTTTATCTACAAAGCATCTGATTAATGTGTAGTCTTCTTCAGCTCCTTTGTTGATTACTGTCTATATCTAATAAAAACAGCACTGAGTAGTTGTTCAGGGCAACAACTTTTCTACTGTTGTCCCCTGCTCCCATTCTCTTGCAGCTGACTTGTTTGTGCCTCATTCTTCTCCAATGTGCCATCAGGAAGTGGCAAGTACATCATTAGTTTCTGATGCAGTGTTCAATGACTCATCAGTTGCATATAACAGCCAATGTTCATCACATTTTAAAACAAATCACAGTGACCTTCATCTTAGAAGATAAGGGAAATTTTTTATCTCCATATTTCATTTATAATGCAGTTAAACTTTGATTAATAAAAATCAATTAGGAATAAGATGTTTTGTTTAACTAAACTTAAGCAGATTTGTTTCAGGTATTTTTTTTTAAATCCAAAATCAATTAGTTTATCTCATTAAGATATGTCAGATATAATGTAATCATTCACTGGACTTATAATTCTAGAAGATGTTATTTCGTGTACTCAATCCTTGAGATTAGATAATTTTATTATTTATTATTATTTATTATTTATTATTATTTATTATTTCTCTTCTGAATATTAAAACTGGAAAGCAGAAAAAAATCTGGCTAACAAAGAATGTACTGAAGTTACTGATTATTAAATATCATTTCAAGACATAAATGTAAAAGGAAACAACACACCTGATTGAGTGACGAATCACTATCAGAGCAATTATCTGTGCAGTAACTGTTGATTTTCTCCTTCTGGATTTTTTTCTGCCTCTCTTGACTTCGCATCTCATCTTCTTCAAACTTGCTAATCATAGATTCCACCACTACCATCATGATATTCTTCAGGGAATGCATCATTTCTTTGTATCTTTAAATTTAAAACAGTCTTGGTAAGAGAAAGACTATTAGCACAAATTAAAACACTCAACTAAATTAAACTATCTTATTTTTTTCTGTAAAGTCCCTCTAAGGGCACAGTTCTAAAAAGTTCTAAAAAGGAAAAAATATGTCAGCTTTTTTTAAAGAACAAGTGGCACAATAGAATTCACACAACAGGAATAAAAATTAATAAGAATCCAAAGCATATGTTATTTCCCAGGTTTCTTCATCTGATTACACAGACCGAGGTAGTAAAGCTAACACAATCTAAGACAAGATATTCCAATATCATGGATACCAGTACTCCACAATAGTAAACTGTGTAAAATACCATACTACCAGAACAGTCTATCTTACATATCCCTTTTATTCCTTGTTTATTTCTATCTCTTTCTCTATCCTCCTCCCTTCTCTACTTTCTTTCCTTCCCTTCTTCCCTGCCTATCTTTATAGGTACTTATAGTGAGCATTAAGACCTAAATAAGAGCTAAGCTATCAGGAGGTCCTTTGAAGGACAGAGGCTAAAGAACCTACAGTCAGAGATGTTAAGAAAGGGATTCCTGAAACTGGTAAGAGTTTGAACCAGATAGTTTCTAAATCCCTTTCAGCTCCAGTCTTAGAAAGAGGGATGCCTGGGTAGCTCAGTTGTTTATGTATCCAACTCTTGATTTCAGCTCAGGTCATAATCTCAGGGTCGTGAGATCAAGCCCCACAAACCTGCTTAAGATTCTCTCTCTCCCTCTGTCCCTCTCCCTCATCCCCTCCCCAATTCATGCCCATGCTCTCTCTCTCTCTAAAATAAATACAATCTAAATAAATAAATAAATAAAGGCCTCAAAAAGAACTTATAAATAAAGTTCTCCACGTACTATGTGCCAACTCTCAAGCACCCATATTAATATTAGATAGAGATCCCAAGGTGCCTGTGTGTCTCAGTCGGTTAAGTGTCTGCCTTCAGCTCAGGTCATGATCCCAGAGTCATGCGATAGAGTCCCGCATCGGGCTCCCTGTTCCACGGGGAGCCTGCTTCTCCCTCTGTCTCTCATAAATAAATAAAAATTAAAAAAAAAAAAATACTAAGGTCCCAAAAAGCCTAGAAATAAAATTTTAGAGCTAGATGAAACTATTTTTAAAACTCTCATCTAGCCTTTTATTTTACAAAGGAGGAATATGTGACCTGGACCACTGAAAAAGCTGTATTTAAAACAAAAAGGCATAAATATTTAAATAAACATAGCAAATAAAGTACTATTTTGGAATTAGAAACCCTGGATTATAATTCTGACTACTTTACCTACCAGTTTTGTCATCATAAATCAGTTTCCTTTTCCTCAATAATAAAATGAGATGAAAAGAATACAATCTAGCTGACCTATTTCACATAGCTGTAGCAAGACATAATAGTATGTATCTGAAAGTTCTTTGTAAATATAAAGCATGAAACATGTATTTATTACCATTTTGTAATAAAAATACACTAGGAAAATAAGCACATAAATGCCCCTTTCTTTATACTTCTCGTAAATGGGTTATTATAACTCCATAAACCTGAGGAAGGATAGGTAAGTTACTCTTATAAAAACAATAAAACCATGCTGGGGTTTTTGATATAAATAGGAGGCTAAGATTTTAAAGCTTAAAGGAATTTTAAATACATTTTAAATTATATGATATACATCACATATTAGGAACTATATATAATTATATACATAACTTAAAATATATTCTCATATATTTACTGTGTTTCAGCAATATATAATTTACATAATATATAACTAGAATCAAATTTAATACATAGTTTATTCATGTATGTGTTTTTATTTTTTTTTATTTTTTTTTTTTAATTTATTTATTTGTCAGAGAGAGGGAGAGAGAGAGCGAGCACAGGCAGAGTGGCAGGCAGAGGCAGAGGGAGAAGCAGGCTCCCCGCTGAGCAAGGAACCTGATGTGGGACTCGATCCCAGGACGCTGGGATCACGACCTGAGCCGAAGGCAGCCGCCTAACCAACTGAGCCACCCAGGCGTCCCATGTATGTGTTTTTAAAGCATCAGAAATTGTGAGAAAACACAGAAATATTAAAAGAAGATGAGAACAGGAACAATGCAGGAGGAAAACATATACAGAAGAGAACTGCTATAGAGGTGAGGAAAAGTCCAGATCCAAGTTTAAGGTAAGGGGATATAAAGAGCAAGAAGGAATCCTAGGACACTCATCAGACTAACTGGCAAAGTATCTATGGGATAACTGAAACGAAAGGGTCCAGCTTTCCTCTACACATTCTCAGCAGCAAGAAACAAGGAAGCCTAACAATGCCTTGGTAGCAATCAAGAGCAATCCATCACAAGCTGCTCTCTCCCTCCACAGTATTTGTAGTATAGCTGGGCACAGGTCTAAACTACAGTCCCAGACTCCTTTGCAGTTAGGCATAGCCATATAAACAACATAAAACCTTTTCCCCTTATAATTTACAATACAGTAATTTAATAAATGAATATAATGGTAAGAATCTAAATGATGTATATAAGGTAGGACTAAGGGTCATTAAAATCCACAGAAAATCTGTAAGTTTCATCTTAGACATGTTTCCTCCAGGCCTTTTTGAAAACTCTAACATGAATTCTTCTGCAAGAAGTACCAGCAAGCTGTCCACAGAGATAAGAATAATAATTTTTATTTTTATCTTTTTTTAAAGATTTTATTTTTAAGTAATCTCTCTATCCAATGAGGGACTTGAACTCAGAATCCCAAGATTGAGAGTCGCATGCTCCTCTGACTAGCCAGCCGGACACTCCAAGAATAATAAAATTTTTTTAATTAAAAAAAAAAAAAGCTAGAGGCCAGACCCTCAATATCAAGACTCAAATGAACTAGTCTTCAACAATAGCCACTGCAGTTTTGAAAAAGCCAAAGAAAAACAAATATAGTATGGACTATAAACACCATCAAGACTCATTCAATACGGGCTCCTGGGTGGCTCAATGGGTTAAGCCGCTGCCTTCGGCTCAGGTCATGATCTCAGGGTCCTGGGATCGAGCCCCACATCAGGCTCTCTGCTCAGGAGGGAGCCTGCTTCTCTCTCTCTCTCTGCCTGCCTCTCTGTCTACCATGATCTCTCTCTATCAAATAAATAAATAAAAATCTTTAAAAAAAAAAAAAAAAGACTCATTCAATACTCCAAGAAGTCAAAATAAGAAAAAGTTCTAACAGGTAGTGAATAAAAACCACATCAATTAATAATGAAAATCTACATGGTGAGTAGTTGCACTTACACATATGAGGAATAAATGATAGACCCTACAAATGAATTCTTCTATCTGTAAACTTCCATTCAAAAAATATCAAAATGTTTAAGAAAATAATTTCTAATTATTACAGTAAAAATGCTGTTAATAGAGATACTATTGCCTCACCATTAGTCCTAAATAATTTCTGAATCTCACATACCAAGAAAAAAATAATACTCCGCACAACTTAAAATCTTTCATCTACAACTGACAGAGCAGAAGACAAACACTCATTAAGACACAGAACATCTTTGTGAGGTAATTATAATTGTTTTAATTTTACACATAGATGAACTAAAACACAAGAAAATTAAATGGCTTATTCAGAGATTTTTAAAAATTCCTAATATTCCCATATAAAACTTTGCTCTTAGCATGAAAATGCTTTTATTTTCTGACTAATAAAATATTTTAATACTCCTTTTAGAATAAATTTAATAGCACTGCCAGAAATAGATTACTAGAAATTATATTATCCAAAGATGAACATGACTCTAGTTTGTGTTTTTTCTTCAAATCAAGAAATAAGAAATCTTGGGGCACCTGGGTGGCTCAGTCTATGAAACATCTGCCCTTGGCTCAGGTCATGATCTCAGAGTCCTGGGATGGAGTCCCGCATTAGGCTCCTGCTTCTCTCTCCGCCTGCTGTTCCCCCTACTTTTGTGCTCCCAGTCTCTCTCTCTGACAAATAAATAAAATCTTTAAAAAGAAAGAAAGAAAGAAAATGTTATTGTGGCATACTCACTCTTTAGATTCCTGAATCCTTTTAGTAACATGCTGTACAACTGTGTCATAGCCAGATTCCGCATCCTGATTCTGATCAGATGTCCATTTTTCCATTTCTTCTTCAATCATAGACCCCAAAGTGTTACATATATGCTGCCGAAGATATTTCACAAATTCGTAGCTAAAACAAGTATTTAAAAAATAAATGCAGTAACTATCATGAACTCGCTTATGAACCATACCCAGGAAAAAATGTTAGCACAGAAATATTTTTAAAATACTCAGAATTCTTCCTTTAAACTAGGCTTAAACTTTTCATTCCAAATCATCAAGCTTATCTAAAATTTTATTGCTTTTTTTTTTTCTGGGACATTGGCATTTTCTGCATGCATTCCACGCCCACTCACTCTATCAGTCCACCCAGTTATCAACACTTGATAACACTGCCTACACATCCTTTGGTTTCATCACCCCTCCTTTTTTTCCACTTCTGTTGGTCAGTGCAAAACCACATCACCTCACACAGAGATTACTACTGAGGCTTTCTTGCTCATCTTCTTTCACCACCCCCCTTCCCTCTCATATTTATCCTGAACACTGTAGTTATCTTGGTCCTCAAAAATCACAGCCTTCATTATTACTGAGTTAAAGCCATTTTACTCATACCAATACCTCTTACCAGATCACATACATAATGTCTGAATAAATAGTTGTTGTATTTAAAACTAATTATTGGCTGTCTATTATCCTTCAAATACAACTTCCTTGGCTTGGCATTTAAATGCCTAATCAATCAAGCCCCTTAATTACTGTATCTCCACTTACATGAAGCCACACTCAATTTTCTCCAGAAACCACCATTTTGATTTGCATATAAACAAGGAGGGACTTTTAAGTGATTATCATGAATTAGACACTGCTCTAAGTATTTTATTAATATTATCTTATTTACCACATGAAATAGGTAAAATAGATAAGGATGCAAATGAAAAGCTAAAAAGCCTTGTCAAATTCACAAGCTACGGGGCGCCTGTGGCTCAGCTGGTTAAGCGGCCCACTCTGAATTTCTGCTCAGGTCATGATTTCTGGGTCCTGGGAGGAAGCCAAGCAACAGGCTCCATGCTTAGCTGGATTCTGTTGGAGGATTCTCTCTCTCCCTCTGCCCCTCCCCCATCTCCTGTGCGCACGTGCCCATGCTCTCTCTCTCTCTCTCTCTCTCTCAAATAAATAAACCTTTAAAAAAAATTCACAAGCTATTAATTCAGGTCCACCTTAATCCAAAACTCTTGTCAATCCCACAATCCCACACTCTCTCAAAAATGGAAAAATTTCAAAAATGTTTAAAAAATAAGATGTTGTGTAGTGCTCCATGGAGATTGGAAACGGAAATAAATGTAACGCTCATGTTTTTACCAACTGTATTATTTAAATTTCTTGCATTTAGGGAGGTAACTTTATTATATTTTATTTTCTCAAAATTATAATTCACATTAAATTTAAAAGTGTAATTTACTTAAAAATTTATTTTAAGTTATTCATTAAATTTACTTTTAAATGTTTAATATTTATATTCAATGTTTAGTAATTTCTAAGCTTTAAGAAAATAGGGAACTATTAATGGTAGAAGAAGAAAACAACATTATTTTGTAAACTTAATGACCTGCAATATTAGATCAAAATGACAAGCACTAATTTTCAGAAATACTAGAAGAAAAACTTACTGAATCACGTATCATAGAAAATAGCCTCTAATCATCATTTAAGCAGTTCTGTAGTTTTTGCTTCTTCTGGTGATTCATCATTGCCTTATATTACTTGAAGATCTTCCCTTATATAAGCAAAACTTCCCACCCATTTTAAATGTTAACTTATTTTTTTATTTGTGTATTTGTAATTATAAACCAAATCTTTGCATATTCTATACAAAATGACAAAAACTTATACAAGCAAGAAAAATTCAAAGATTAAGATTTCAAGAGAATCTTTGAAAGACACTAACAGTTTCACATTTGACAGACCCTGTATTTTGCCTCCACAAAGGGACAGGTAGCTCTGAAATTAGAGTTGGCAGATGTGTGTGATGAGATCTGAAGAGCCCAAAAAATATGTTTACCACATCCATCCCACCATAACCAGAAAACCTATAAAGAATCAGAATATCTGAAATTTCAATACCATAAATGTATTATTGTTTCTTTAAAATGTCCTTGTAGGGGCGCCTGGGTGGCTCAGTGGGTTAAAGCCTCTGCCTTCAGCTCAGGTCATGATTCCAGGGTCCTGGGATCGAGCCCCTCATTGGGCTCTCTGCACCGCAGAGAGCCTGCTTTCTCCTCTCTCTCTCTGCCTGCCTCTCTGCCTACTTGTGATCTCTGCCTGTCAAATAAATGAATAAAATCTTTAAAAAAATAAAAATTAAAAAAAATAAAGTGTCCTTGTAAATGAAAAAGGGTCTAGTAATAGATAATCCTTTCAGCCCAATCAGTATGACACCACTGGGAAAAGGAAAAGTATAATTGGAAGAAAGTGCAGAGATGAAAGGTCCCTAAAAACAATCTTGATCCTCCTCACAATCCTGCCCTAGGCTAGTCAAACAGACAGTTTTCCTTCACATCTCTGAAATACTCAGTGAGAAACAAAACATGGGAAAGCCTGAGTTAGTTCTCTGAAACTAAAGGAAGGGCTACTCTGAAGACTAATTCTACATCTCATCATCATCTACTATGAAAAGGCAAATGATTCCTTAGTTTGATCAGCCCCATTTATGTGAGAAATGAATATTTAACTGAGAAATAGAACTTTTGTGTTTGTGTTGTTTAAAGCCCAAACTATAAGCAACAGAAATGATATTTTTTATAACTAAGACAGTGGGGAAATATGAAACAAGCCCATTAACAAAATGTATTCAAAAAGTTGAGAGAAGGGGCACCTGGGTGGCTCAGTCAGTTAAGCGTCTGCCCTCAGCTCAGGTCATGATTTCAGGGTCCTGGGATGGAGCTGCAAGTTGGGGTACCTGCTCAGCAAGGAGTCTGCTTCTCCCTCTGCCTCTGCCCCTCCCCCTGTTTGTGCTCTCTTTCTCCCTCTAATAAATAAACAAAAATCTTAAAAAAAAAAAAAGTTAAAAGAATACCATTCTAAAATAAAAGACCCATTAAAAAAAAAAAAAAAACACCTCCCCACTATTTAGCATCATCTATAAATAGCAAATAGCAAATATGCTGAGAAAAAGTTAAAACCTCCTCTTTGGGAAACTGACAAACCACATACCTTTTCCCAATGATATCATTTTTATCTATAACTGCAGTATTAGTTCCCAGAAGACACCATTCAAAATACTTCAAGGTTTTGGTTCATCTTCCAAATTAAATGAACCCAAGAACCCCAAAATTGAATCTTGCCTAATGGGTTACTGCTCTTTTAAGAAAAAAAGATCTCCAGGGAGGATAAGGCCCTCTGTCATGTGAGGACTACCAGGCTGCCTATGGCCCTTTGGATACTGTACTGACTCTCTGATTATTGGAAGATTCAAATTAGTAAACAGTAATTTCTGTAAGTGGGCCCTTCTCCTCTTTGGGTAAAAAAAATCCAAGGCTTCAAATTCTCTTCTGACAATTCATTTTGTGTTGTTTTTTTTACTATATGGATTCATGGCAATGTCCCATAAAATCCTACAAGGAATGCTGTTTTCTATAGTGGTGCCCATGATAGAAAATTATTGTTGCTATGGGCTGGGAAAACACTCCTATAAAATTAAGTACTGTGTTGCCTTCATTGTAATCCTCATTGTATTGCTGCCATTGAGTAGCTCTTAAGCCTATAACTAATCCAAAAGATTGATGATAAGCTCTCTAAATCAACCCATTACATCATTTTTAGAAGTTATCCAGGTGTAGCAATATTCTTATTTTGTATAAAAGCAAAAGCCTGGATGCACAAAAGAAACTTTCAAAAGTTCCCATACTTATTCCAGGAATAGCAAACTCAGATCTTACCAGGGGTAGAAAGGTAAAGTCAAGTCAGCCATGTGTAAGAGAGAAAAGAGGCAGGGGTGAAATAAAAGGACATGTCTCAGCTAAAAGGAAGAGCTTCTACATGGCTTTAGCCACTTTTTGCCATTTAGGAATATTAGCCTGATGTTGATTCTTCTGTTTCAAGAAAAGCCAGAAAACTATTTTATATGCCATCTCTCAATTTTTAAATGTAACCTTAAAAAAAAAAAAAAGCCAAAGAAATACATCCACAGACCAAATATGGCCTACAGAATTCAGTTTGACCATTAACATCCACTCACTCCAAGCATTATAAAACCCTTACCACTAAAGATACTGGTAAATCACCTCTGTGTTTAAAATTTCTATTTAAGAAATCTAAAATTTCCCTGAAAAAATGTATTCTTAATAACTTATTTTAGATGATACTTATGAAGCTTAATTTAAGTCAATTCTGCTACAATTTAGGTCCTTTCCTTTCAGATTTATTTTTAGCAGACTCCTCTGTGTTAACATTTTCAGATTAACATATTCTAATTGCACTGGAAATATAAGGAATCATACAGCTTTGTCATGGACTACAATAAATACATCTTCCATTTATTTTTAAGTCTATTAATATTTCCTTCTTGTTCATCTTAAAATTTTCTAATAACAAAGTTTCTTTTTTTTTTTTTAAAGAACATGATCTATACAATGAATAAGTATTATACCTTTAGAAATCTATGAATCCCTTTGCTTCGGGTTTAAGTTCTAAATTTCATACTGGTCAATCTTGTAACCTTAGACAAAACACCTGACCTTGCTAAATTCCAGGTTCCTGCTATGTAACCGTAAGGGCAATTCTATTGCGAAAACTGTTATTACATATAGCTATACTTTGACACTTTTCAAACCAAATATACTATACATATATTTAACTAACCACTTTGTTACCTTAAAAGTAATTTAATGAGAAAAAATTAAAATCTGGTTTCAAAGATACTATTACCAAATGAATACAAAATATTTTTTCCCAAATATCCCTCAAAGAGGGACATTAAAACCTAAAAGTACAGTTGTTTGCTGCTAAGGAAAAATGTGTTCACCTCACCACATTTCAGAAGCAGCTCAATTGAAATACACAGCAATGTGCTTCATCATTTTGCTTTACTACTGATGAATATGAAATTTATCACATTTACACAGGAAAACTTTACAAAGTTGGCTAAAAGAACAGTCATTGTTTTCAATTTTTCCAGTTTTATTACCTAGATTTTTCCAAGAAAATCAATTTTTTTTCATGATGAAATTCTGACGTGTTCAAAATACACAAAAGTATGCACTGATACACAGAGTACTAATACAACAGAAAAACATTAAAAAATATGATACAAGTTTGTTTCAAGAAAGCATTCTCTTAGCTATTTAAATAAGCAAAAAAATTTCAATCATATATAGAAAAAATTATAGTAATGATATGCTTTAAAAAGAGACTTTATTAGAATAAGTTATGAATTATAATGCTGGTATTTGGAATCCTTATTTCAGAATCAAAAGATTTATTATATGACCAACCTAACTTTATATATATTAGTATATAAAGGTTATATAATAGAAATAGAAAGAACGAGTATTTTACATCACCTACAACCTTTTAGATCAAAGAATAGGTTTCTGAGTCATGATAAACAATTACTAGAAATGCATTCATTAATTATGAAAGCATACATATAATTCTTAGTAATTTTACTATACATGGATATCACTTTACACAATGGAGGCTTTCTTAAACACCCTAGAGTTCACTGGTAGATTCTCCTGTGAAACAAAAAGTAAACCTCTGCCAAGCCCCCCCCCACCAAATTCTGATTCATTTATGAAGAGGCCCAAGCATCAGTTTTTTTTTTTTACATGGGGCCCAAATGATTCTGGTGTAGCCAAGACTAAAACCCAGGGCTAATTTGTTTCCTGGGGGCCAGTTTAAGTGTCAAAACCTATACAACACACACACATAATGAAAGAATGGCCTCATCCCTACCTCTCTCCCCTCCCACAGGCCTCAAATCCTTGCTGCCACTTTCAGAGACAAAGGGGAATCTTGGATCATTTAGAAAATACATATAGTTTAAGGCAGAAAAATAGGAGTTCTGGAAAGCAGAGATAATTTAGGAAAACTGCTCATTGGGGCAAACCCCAGAAAGGGCTCTACTGCCTACACTATGGTTTCTTCCCCAAATGACTGTATTTTTCCCCACTTTACTTGATTATACTATCTGAAATTCCATCATGTATGGACTCAATTGTCCTAACCATCTTCCTACAAAAATAGTCTAAAGACACGAGTTTCCCCTGTAAGTCTGTTTAATAAAATTGTTCTGGTAGGGGCGCCTGGGTGACTCAGGTTAAGTCTCTGCCTTCAGCTGAGGTCATGATCTCAGGGTCCTGGGATCGAGCCCCGCATCAAGCTCTCTGCTTGGCAGGGAGCTTGCTTGCCCCTCTCTCTCTCTGCCTGCTTCTCTGCCTACTTGTGATCTCTCTCTCTCTCTGTGTCAAATAAATAATAAAATCTTTAAAAAATAAATAAATAAAATAAAAATAAAATTGTTCTGGCCAATACTAGGACAACATTGGGTGGATTTAAGAAACCAATGTTCTGATAGTGGAGATGGGAAGATAAACAATTCTGAAGTAGGAAACACTTTGGAAAGCAAAATGTATCTAAGTGACTCAAGAATATACAATGCGGGGCCCCTGAGTGGCTCAGTGCGTCAAGCCACTGCCTTCAGCTCAGGTCATGATCTCAGGGTCCTGGGATTGATCCCCGAATCGAGCTGTCTGCTCAGCGGGGAGCCTGCTTCTCCTCCTCTCTCTACCTGCTGCTCTGCCTACTTGTGATCTCTCTCCCTCTGTCAAATAAATAAATAAAATCTTTAAAAAAAAAAAAAAAGAAAGAAAGAACATACAATGTTCAAGAAGAGTTAGGTCAATGAAAACAAAGATTAAAATATGAGCAACCAGACTAATTGATCTTTAATATCACATCCAACTCCAAACTAAGATTCTATGGCAACACCAAAGACAAGCATCTCCTCCTCTTTTCCTCTCCCACACGGAGTTCCTTCCTCCTAAGACACAGATCTCCGGTTAGTGAACCAACACATAAATTTTGCCATCTATGCTTTTAAGACTACAAACTACTCAAAATACTTTCAGGATTATAAGTCTTAAAAACTACAAATCAGTTATAATTTGAGAGCGTCTGGATTTTTTTTAGGTAGGCTAAAAGTAAATCTCCTCAGTCAACAGTGAACAGTAACCATAAATGTTGATCAGCGGGCATTTAATCCAATGCATTGTTGAAGAGTAAATTACTTTATTACAACAGTCATTAAACTGCTGAGAAGAACAACAATGATCTAACTCTAATTTGAAAAGTACTTTAAAATTGGAGCAGCTGAAACAGTACAAGCAAATATGTAGCCTTAAACATTTACACTAAAAAGAAGAAGAAAAGCAGAAAATTAATGAGCTAACCACTGATCACAAAAGTTTTAAAAATTTTCCAAAGAAAAGATAAGGAATATAATGTAAAAACCATAAAGTATACATGTAATAGAAAGGAAAAACTAACCCAATAGCTGCTTCTTTTAAAAGACTAACAAAATAAACTTCTAGCAGAACAGAAGAGGGAAGGCACCAAAAAAAAAAAAACCAACAACAATAAAAAGGGGGGCATATAACTACAGATACTAAAAATAATTAAAAAGTTAACAGGATATTAATGAAAAACTATGTAGCAATAAATATGAAAATCTAGATGAAATGGACAAATGCCCAGAATATGATCCTAGCAAAAACAGACAGTAACTTACAAATTATTTAAACAACTGCTTGCATGTGAAATAAAACCCCAAACTTAATGTTTAAGAGTGTCTGTGTGAGATAAATTTGTATTACATGAGTTTACAAACACTATTAATTAAATCTTAATTTGAGAAAGTTGTGATTATTCTACAGTCTACAGCTATTAGCAGTGGATTTAATGAATAAACAAGAAAATCATGGAAATACAAGTAAATATATGTATAACCAGAAATATTAACGAAATTAGTAACCATATTAACAAGAGTTCCACAAAAACAAGAATTCCACACTTTTGAAAACTCCCTGGAGAATGTGGTGAAACTGTAAATACTCCTATAAAACTGCAAGTAAAAACAAACTTTTACATAAAAGGGCTCAAGGATCCCTTTATGACCATGTAAAAAATGGATGGAGTTCCATAAATACAACTTCCCGGCACCCACGAATCAGTTTAAAGGTAACCTAAGATAAAATTTTCAGTACCATCTCTGTGAGATCAAAATGAAATACACACACTGAATTTAAAATACTGCTACCAATAATAATTAATTGAGATACCTGTAAGAAAACTTTTCAATGGAGAGGATTAAATGAACCAGAACAAAGAAAAAATCTCCAAAGAAATATAATCGTCAGAATAATCTCAAATTGTACCTCTCTCATTAAAAACTCCTATGTCTACTGCTCCCAAGCCCACCGTCTCTAGCCCTCCTGTAGCACTTAAAATTCTGCCATCTATCACAGGCATTGGAGTATGTGGCTTATCCTTTTCTAAGAACTTAAACTATTCCACAGGACGTTAATAATCTCACTTCAGTATTTCTGCAGTGCTTAGAATGAGCAACTGGTGCAGCCGCTGAAATACCACATAGCAAAGGAACAGAAATCTTGGGAACTCCCTGCTTTCAGGCACTGGGACAGGAATCCCTTGATAGAACAGAATTACTCTTAGAAAAACGTGAACAATTTACAATTAATGTTACTGTGCTGCCCATAAGGAAAAAAATGAAGAATTAGAATATGTTGGTGTGGCAAGAGAAACACACAGGAAGCAGAAGCTTTGAAAGTAAAAAATAAATAATACAAAAATTCAGTACTTGTGTAAATAAACCCAAAGAAATGAACCTTCAACTTGGGTGCTACTTTTAACAATAATCAAACGATCTTTCTCTAACCACACTTGGACCTTTTCTGGATCAGCTGGCTTGTTTGCTTAAGACATCAAAAGCTATTTTACTTGTGAAAATTTTCATCAGTTTCCTCCAGATGTAAGAGGATTTCCTCGGCGCACTCCAGAGAGGGGGCACCCGTGATCTTCTCCTTCACGCTCTGGAACAGCTGCCTCAGCATCGCCTGCAGCATCACCTCGTCCTCGCCTGAGAAATGGGCCATCCTCTGCAAGAATCAAACGCCGACGCCCATTACTCCAGGCCGGCGCAAACGCCGCGCATTGCGCACGCGCGCCCCCACCCAGCCCAGGCCGGCGCACTACGCCGTTCCCCGGGAGACCACGGCTAGCGTCTGTGGGTGGATCCTCGGCTGCCCGCGCGTCTTTCCGGAACACAAGTTACCTTACTTTGGGGAAGCAGGGGTCCGCAAGGACCCGCCTTTCGTCCTAGTCGCTGCCGGCTTCCGTACGAATACTGTTCAAGCTGTCCCCGCTAACCTCAAAAAAGAGACATCCCGGAAGGTTTTGATGGGTGGGCCTGACGGCGGGACGTCGGCGATGCGCATGACGTCAGCACGTTGGACGGGGCTTCCTAGGTGAGAAAGAGTGCCGCTTGGGGACCTGCCGGGCTCCTAAGGAAAGGTTCAGGTGTGCTCGCTGTGCTTAGCCTTGGACTTGTAGATGGGAGGGAACGGAGTACGAAGACAAGGAGTTGAATAAAAGTGAAACTGAAAATAGATTGAAACGTTTTAATTACGTGAATGGTATTGAAATGTTACAATGCTGTTTCTCTTTAACAGCCAGCATCTATTGATTGCTTCTCCTTACCAAGCACCTTGCTAGGAACTGTGAAGAAGACGGCCCTCATAATAAGACACAAAAAGAAATCCGCGTTTACACCACAATGCAATTAAGTGTTAGAGAAGTCCACCAGGTAGGTGTTGTGAAAATCCAGAATCCTTTTTTTTTAATTTTTTTAACATTTTTTTTTATTTCTTTAAAGCATAACAGAATTCATAGTTTTACACCACACCCAGTGCTCCATGCAATGCGTGCCCTTCACAATACCCACCACCAGGCTCCCCCAACCTCCCACCCCCCGCCCCT
>PISX010017258.1:0-43882 GCA_004024625.1 Mellivora capensis | reverse complement strand
ATAGCTTCACTGCCACCCGGGACCCAGAACAAGAGTCTCCGGGCTTCAGCTTCTCCTTTGGCTCTTATGACTAACCCTGGGGCTCATGAAGGGAGTCCAGGCTCTCTGGGCTGAAAAGAATGAAGCTCTCCAACCTTGCAGTTACCTGTCCATCTTTACAGATGCACAGGAAGTTGTTAGAAATAAAAACAACAACAACCCACCAACAGAGACGTCACAGGCAGCCTTCTCCCAGTTTCTCCCAGTGGCATCATCTTGTAGAACTCCAGTACAGTAACACAATAGCCAGAAAATTGATGTCGGGGCAATCCAGAACCTGTTCGGATTTCACCAGTTTACAAGTGTTCCCGGGTGTGTGTGTGTGTGCGTGCGCAACCTTACCTCATGTGTAGATTTGTGTGGTCGCCATCACTGCCATTAGGATGCAGAACTGTTCCAGAACTCCCTCTCTACCACCATACCTACATCTCCATCCCTGACCCCTGTCAACCCTGAAATCTGTTCTCCATCTCTGCAATGTTGTTATTTCAGGAATGCTATGTAAATGGAAAGTGTAGCATAGAACCTTTAGAGACTAGCTTTTCCTCCCACTCAGCATAATTCTCTGGCAAGTCGTCCAGATTGACGTGCATGTCCGTAGCTTAATGATCCGTATCATTTCTGTTGCTGGCTAGTATTCATGGCAGGGGTGGACCAGAGTTTGTTCAACCATCTCTCCTGCTGAAGGACAATGGGTTGTTTCCAGTTTGGGGGCTATTATGCACGTAGCTGCCACGAACCTTCACATGCATGTTGTATATATTCATTCATATATATGTTGTATCATGTATATTCTACATTCCTACCAATTACATATGAGTGATCCAGTTTCTTCACATCCTTGCCAACATTTTATGTTGTCACAATTTTTTTATCTTAGCCATGCTGATACATGTGTAATAATCTCTTCCTATGATGTTAATTTCTATTTTCCTAATGACTAATGACATAGAACGTATTTTAATGCGCTTATTTGCCAGCTGTCGGTCCGCTTTGGTAAAATGCTTGTTCATGTGTTTTGCCCATTTTCTAAGTGGATTGTTTGGTGTTTCCCATTGAGTTTGAGAGCTTTTTCTCCTTTTTTTTTTTTTTTTTTAAAGATTTTATTTATTTATTTGTCAGAGAGAGAGAGAGAGAGCGAGCACAGGCAGACAGAGTGGCAGGCAGAGGCAGAGGGAGAAGCAGGCTCCCTGCTGAGCAAGGAGCCCGATGTGGGACTCGATCCCAGGACGCTGGGATCATGACCTGAGCCGAAGGCAGCTGCCCAACCAACTGAGCCACCCAGGCGTCCCTCTCCTTTTTTTTTTTAAGAGAGAATGAGAGTGAGTAACAGTGTGAGCTGGGGGTGGGGAGGGGCAGAGGGAGAGAGACAGAATTTCAAAGCAGGCTCCATGCCCAGCACAGAGCCTGACATAGGGCTCTATCCTGCAACCCCAACCAAGATCCAGACCCGAGTCAAAACCCAGAGTTGCACGCTTAACCAACTGAGCCACCCAGGCCCAGGCTCCCTGCTCTTATATATTCTAAATACAAGGTCTTTGTCAGGTCTATGGCCTGCACAGTATTTTCTGCTGGTCTGTAACTTTTAAAAAAATATAAAATACAGGGGCGCCTAGGTGGCTCAGTTGGTTAAGCAACTGCCTTCATCTCAGGTCATCATCCCAGAGTCCTGGGATCAATCGCCGCATCAGGCTCCCTGCTTTGCATGAAGCCTGCTTCTCCCTCTCCTACTCCCCTGCTTGTGTTCCCTCTCTTGCTGTGTCTCTCTGTTAAATAAATAAATAAAATCTTTATATATACATATATATATGTATATATATATACACGCACACACAATACTATTAACTATAGTCACTATGCTGTACATTAGATCTCCAGAATTTATTCATCTTATAATTGGAAGTTTGTACCCTTTACTAAGATCACTCCTTTTCCTCCATCCCAGAGCACCATCATTCTACTCTCTTTTTCTGACTTCCACTTTTTTGGATTCCATTTATAAGTGAGATCATATAGTATTTGTCTTTCTCTCACTGACTTACTTCATCTAGCATAATGCCCATAATGGTCCACCAATGTTGTCACAAATGATAGGATTTTCTTCTTTCTCAAGGCCGAATAATATTTCTGTGTCTGTGTCTGTGTGTGTACGTCATATCTTTATCCATTCATCTGTTGATAGACCCTTGAGGTTATTTCCATGTCTCAGCTATTGTGACTAATGCTTCAATGAACATGGAGTATAGACATTTCTTCAAAGTAGTGATTTCATTTCCTTAAGATATATACTCAGATGTGGCATTGCTGGATCAAATGGTAATTCTATTTTTAGTTCTTTGAGAAAACTCAGTACTGTTTTTCATAGTAGCTGCACTGATCTAGGTTCCTACCAGTAGCACACCTACGTGCACAACAGGAATTCCCTTTTCTCTACATCCTGGCCAATACATGTGATATCTCTCTCTCTCTCTCTTTTTTTATGATAGCCATTCTAACATGTGTGGGGTGATATTTCATTGTGGTTTTGGTTTGCATAGCCCTGATGACTAGTGATTTTGAACACTTTTTCATGTACCCGTTGGCCATTTGAATGTTTCCTTTGGAAAAAATGTCTATTCAGATTTTCTGCCCACTTTTTAATTGGCTTTGTTTTGAGGTTCTTTTGGGGGGGGGTTGCTATTGAGTTGTATAAGTTCTTTATATATTTTTACTATTAACCTCTTATCAGATATATGGCTTGCAAATATTTCTTCCCAACCTGTAGGTTGCCTTCTCGTTTTGTTGATGACTTCCTTTGTGGTGCAGAAGCTTTTTAACCTGTTGTAACCCCCTCCTTTTTTTTCTTTTGGTGTCAAATAAAAAAAAATCATTGCCAAGATCAATGTTAAGGAGCTTAACACCCCCCCCCATGTTTTTTTCTAGGAGTTTTACATTCAAATTCCTAGTCCATTTTGAGTTGGTTTTTAAGAATGGTTTGAGATGGTAGTCCAGTTTCATTCTTTTGCATGTAGCTGTTCTGTCTCCCAACACCATTTATTGAAGAGACTGTCCTTTCCCCATTGTATATTCTTAACTTCTTTGTCCTAAATTAATTGACTATATATAAGTGTGGATTTATTTCTGTGGTCTCTACTGTGTTCTATTGATCTATGTGTCTGTTTTTGTGCCAATACTGTATTGTTTTGATTATTATAGCTTTGTAATATAGTTTGAAATCAGGGGGTGTGATGTCTCCAGTTTTTCTCTTCTTTCTTAAGATTTCTTTGGCTATTTGGGTTGTTTTGTGGTTCTATACAAATTTTTAGAATATTTTTTTTTCTATTTGTGTGAAAAATGCTATTGGAATTTTGATAGGGACTGCATTGAATCTGCAGATGACTTTCAGTGGTATGGACATTTAACAACATGAATTTTTCTAATCCATGAACATGGTATGTCTTTCTTTTTATTTGTGTCATCTTCAACTTCTTTCATCACTGTCTTATAATTTTCATTATACTGGTTTTTCACCTCCTTGGTGAAATTTATTCCTAGGTATTTTATTATTTTTGATGCCATCATGAATGGTATTGTTTTCTTAATTACTCTTTCTGATGGTTCATTCTTAGTCTATAGAAACACAACTGATCTTTGTATAGTGATCGTGTATCCTGCAACTTTACTGATTTCATCCTGTAGCTTTTCCTTTCATCCTTTTCACAGGTGTCTCACACTGAACTTTTAATTTTGTTGAGGTCTACTTAATCCATTTTTTTCTCTTATGCATAGTGCTTTTGATGTCAAGTCTTTGAACTCTTTGCCTAGCCCTAGGTCCTGAAGATTTTCTCTATTTCCCCACCTAAATGTTTGATAGTTTTTTATATCTTACATTTAAATCTGTGATCTACTGTGAATTAATTTTGTGTCAGGTGGAACATTTAGGTTGAGGTTAAGTTTTGGTCTCTGGATGTCCCCCAGAAGGATTTTATGGGAGAAGAAACAGCCTCAGAGAACTTAAATAATCACCCAAGATCACACAGTATGGTGTTGGGATAGTGGGACTTAAACCCAGGTCTGTGTGCTTTTCTCCTACTCCTTACTACAACATCCACATCTGGACTTTCTCCTTGGGATGGGCCAGGGCTGGTTAGGGAGTGGGAAGCAACTTGATTAGCCCTCATGATCTTATGTCCAGTGGCCTCCTTGGGAAAGGGTCATTCAGTCTATCAACAGACACTGGCAGAGGCTGTCACAGGTCATAGAGCTAATGGTGCCCCGAGGATATTGCCTAAAGCCTGCACAGACATCCACAAGTTGAGAGTCTGAATGCCTATGAATTCCCTGAGTTTATGAAGGAGGAAAGGGCATTCCCGAGAGAGGGAACAGCAAACATGGAGGCCCAGAGGTGTGGCTACAACTGGCTAAGTGGGTAGGGGGCCATGAATGGCACATTTAGAGGCTTGTGATCCCTCCTGCAGGGGATGGAGAGCCAAAGAAGTGTGTGAGCAGGAAGGAGGGTGAGCAGACGGGTGGTTTTTAGAAGGTCCCTCTGCTGTGTGCGAGGAGGGTGGGTTAGAGGGGGCAAGGTGGTGCAGTAAGGAAGTGGTGCAATTCACCTGGTCACCAAGCCCAGTGGCTGGACTTGGTATTGGCCACAGGGAGGGAGGACATGGGGGACGAGAGAGGGCCAGCTCCCCAGGTTCAGGTGTGGCCCTGGCTGGACAGAGGTGTCGATGCAAAAGTCCAGCCTAGCTGGGGAGCTCCCAGGCCACAGAGCTTGTTCCTTGCCCAGCTCAGAAGCACCTCCAGCCCCCCAGCCTTCAGTCCTGAGGCTGCTCACTGCTGAAGGTGCCACACTCAGGGGACTTTGATGGCGACACCTCTGCTGCTGTCATAAAGGAGAGGTTGTTCTTTCTTGCTGTTCAGCACAAACTCAGGCAAGCAAGCCAGCGGTGCCCAGAGGCGGAGGCCCATGCCCAGAGCCTGGAATGGGCTGAAAAAACTGGGCCAGAATCTCCTGACTCGGGCTTTCTGAGCCATTATGTGGCTGTGACTCCTCACCCGTCTCCCAGGAGGGCTGGGTCCGGGCATCAGAGCTGGCCAGTCCAGGCCCAGAACCCGTCAGGAGGGGCCTATCACCTGCCCTCTGCATGCTGGACCCCAGTGCCCACCCCACCCCCCACCCCAAAGTCCCACCATGGGGCCTGAGCTTGACCTGGGTCCCACTGTGTGTCCCAGGCCAGTTATGCCCTTTTGGTCCCAAGGGTTCCAGCCCACTGCTGGGCCGACGCTGGATCAAGCAGTGCCTGGAAGTTTTCATGACTGTTTTCTGGCTTCCTTTCTCCTCCTCCTCCTGCTCTCCAGTGCCTGCCTCCTTCTTCACCACCAATCACTCCATTACTCACTCATTCATTCACAAATGTTCCCAGCCCTGAACTGAGTGAAACCTGGGACCCGGAGATGATTCAAACCCAGTGTCCGCCCTGGGGAAGCTCCCAGTATGGTTGGGGGGAGGTAAAATCCGCATACAAATGATCATGATTCAATCTTCTGCCATAGGAGCCTTTGAGAGGAAGCTGCTTTGCCTGCTGGGTGGGAGGGGGGGGGGGAGGTACAGAGGGAGTCAGAGAAAGCCTCAGAGGACCAGCCCTTTGCAATGGGTCAGGGAGCAGGAGGTAAACAAGGGTAGGACGGAGACCTGGGAGGAGGGGACCTCGTCTGTAAAGGCCTGGAGGCGGCCAAATGCTGGGTGTGTATGAGAAAACAGCAGCCAGTCGGGGTGGCTGACGCACGCATGCTGGGTGGGAAGACCTGGGACCAGTTGACAAGGACCTGAAAGGCCGTGGAAAGGGGCTCTGGGAATGTGGGGGAGGGGGGCTTCTGAGAAGGAAGGGTGAGCAGAGGGGGCTAGTGGCTAGTGCCAGGGGCAGGGCAGGAGCCAAGTGAAGAAGGCAGGGGTGTGGCAGGAGAAGCCAAGGGGCTGGGAGGCTAGGGGGCTGGGTAAGGGGAGGGGAGGAGAAAGAACAATGAGCCATTACCAGGCGGAGGGGGTGGAAGGGGACAAGTCCGATTGGATACACTGATTGGGAGGTGCCCCGGGGATGACTGGCAGAGGACTCCGCAGGTGCCTGGATGCAAGAGAGGGTCTGGGCTAGAGACCGGGGTGCCAGGTCCTTGAGGATGGGAGGGGGGGTGCTTCCCCAGCCCTGCTAGCCTGGAGGAACAGGATCTGAGACTGCCATGGGTTGGACATCCATGGAAGGACTTTTCAGTAGGGTCATTTGGAGGGGACAGTGGTGAACTTGGGAGTGCCTGGTCTGCAGGGGGAGCACCGTGGCACGGGGGGAATGCCGCTGCCCATTGCCTGATGGAAATATAAGCCCCCACACTGGCCTCCCTTCCCCCTAGAGCGCTGGTCCAGCTGTGTCTCTTTCTAAACTTCCCCCCCCACCCCCCTCCTCTCTTTTGCTCCGAATCTGTGGGCCCCTGCTGAAAATCCCGAGGGACAGAGGCCACAGGGAGATGAGGAGTATTTGGTGGGAGGAGCACGTGAATGGGGGCTGCCCACCCTTCCCACACCGTGCTGGGGAGGCCGGCTGCTGTGGGCAAGCCCTGGGAGTGGGGCCCACGCTTCCTGTGCCCCAACAGGGCTCTGCGGGAGGGGGCTTGCTAGGGAGGCCCGGATGTAGGGCTCAGTCCAGGCACTCACCCACAGATGAGGTGGTCCCCTTCTTACCAGCTCGCCACCCACGCCCACCGAGAAGAGGAAGAAACAAATCACCAGGCCCCAGTGGTCCTGAGCAAAAAGATGAGGAAAAATGGGGCCGGGGTCAGGGGATAGACCCAAGAGTCACTTCTGAGCCGGTCCCCCCTGGAAGACCTGGGCAGAGGGCCTGGTGGGGAAGGCCTCAGGTGACAGGGAGGCCCGTGTGGCTGGAGGAAAGTGCAGGGGGTTGGAGGCAAGGAAGGGGTCAAGTCTGGAGGAGCCCAGCCTCTGTCTCAATGACGGGAGGGTCTTGTGGAAGACAGAACTATTGGATAGTTCTGACCAGGGTGTGATCGGGCTCCCCTGTGTTTTTCGGGTCCTGCAGGACCTGCTGGAGATGGCTCTGGGTGGAGGGCGGCGGTGTTAGGGGGACCGGCCCCAGCCTAAATCTCTGAGCCCAGGGGTTGGGGAAGGTGCCCCTCTAGACTGCCTTTGCCCCTCCGGGGAGAAGGGCTGGGGGCAGGAGGGAGGGTGAGGGAGACCAGCACCCCAGATGGCTTCTAACAGCAGACTGCTCACATGGGCAATACCACACCGCAGGTGAGCCCCCTGGCCTGGCCTGGGACAGGGAGAAGACGTTATGATGGAGGACACCAGGCAGGAAAAGAGTCAAGGGTTTAGGGGCCAGAACAGCTCTGAGGCCAACCCCCTCCTCATGACCCAGACTGGGAAACGGACCCAGGACCACGTAGCTCCTGGTCAGAGGTGGTGACAGCTCAGGGCCCTGCCGGGCCGGGGTCTTGCCAACCACAGGTGCTCGCGGCTGTGGGAAGGGCGGGGTGGGCCAGCTGGGATATACTGGGTATCCCTCTGATGCAGATGACGTGGGCTGCGTGGTGCCGTCCGAGTGCCTGCGGGCCTGCGGGGCCGAGATCGGCTGCTCCAACATCGCCTACCCCAAGCTGGTCATGGAGCTGATGCCCATAGGTGAGACTCTGGGAGGGGTCAGGGCAGGGTGTGGGGTGGAAGCCCTGGGGCGGGGTGGGGGGGGCGGACCAGCAAGGCTAAGGGGCGGGGTGGGGGAAGGGGCACTGTGGAGGCCATTCTGGATCCAGTGTGACATCCAAGTGGGATGTCACTCATCAGGGAGGAAAGGAATGTAATAATATGGGAAAATACTCCCTTGGGCCCCCACCATGGGCCGCACAGGATTCTAAAGACTTTTCATGGGAATACGTTCCCATGAACATCTCGAGACGTCTTGAACGTCTGGTCCCGAGAACCCTAAGGGCTGCTATCATCATTCCCATGTTGGAGATGGGGAACTGAGACCCAGAGAGGTTGAAGGAGTCTGCCCAAGGTCACGTGGCCAATGAGCCCCAGAGCTGTGTTCTCAGCCCAGATAATCTGCCTCCAGGGCTTGTCCTCTTCCCCCCTGCTGTCCCATCCCCTGAGTGAGGTCAACCAGCTTCCCACACTGCCAGCTAGGAGGGAGTCAGCTCCATTTTACAAGTAGGGAAACTGAGGCACAGAGTGGAGAAAGCGACTCCTCCATGGCGACAGAGTGGCTGAGACATGAACCCCAGTCTGTCTGGCCCCAAACCCACTGCCGACTTTGCTAGGATCAGGAGCTCAGACTCCCATAAGCCCCACACCTCCTGCCTCCCCCTATAGGTAGAACTAGGGGGCGGGGTTTGGATTTTCCCACATTCCTTGTCCAGCAGAGCAAAAAGAAGAGATAGCCTTCTGAGACCTGGTTTCCCCTCCAGATTCCCAGACCCTGAGTCTCCCTCCCTCCCCGTGGCTTCCCCTCCAGGAGCTTCGTGGCCCTGCCCTGCTTTCCCTCCCCCCTGGGACGTGGAGGCCCGGGGGATGTGCGTTCACAGAGCTGGGATCGCATTGCAGCTCGCTGGCTGAAATATTTGGGGCGTGTCACTTCTGCTTGAAGCTTCATTGTCCTCATTTGTAAATTCAAGATAATGACGCCTACCCACCCCTCAGCGTGCTGTTGCTGGGATTAAACATAATAATGCCAGGACACCGCCTGGCACAAGGCTTGGCCTCGCTGTGGGTTCCCACCTCTGGGCCTCACCTTCCTTTTCTGTTCTGGGGGTGGGGGGAGTTCGCTAAGCCCCCGAGTGCTGACACCCAGCCATTGCTGGGCCATAACCTCTCTCTAGGCCTTGAGCTCCCTGTCTGAAATGTGGGTGGAGAATAAGCCCCAAGTTAATCCACCTCCCTGAGCAAGAGAAACAGGATGGAGAAATGTTTTGGGGGAAAACCATGATCTAACTCACTTTTCTTTGGCCCCGGCCTAGTCAGCACGATAAGTGAACAGAGAGGGCCATGGGAGGCCTGGAAGTCACACAGCGGGTCAGACACAGAACCAAGGCCAGGCAAAAATAGCACCAGGGAGGCTGAGCCCTCAGGGGAGGGAACTCTCAGTCAGGTTTAAACTAGGGCAGGGGGTGGAGGACAGACAGAGAATCTGTAGGGATGGAGGAGAGGTCTTAGACACTTGAAGAAAAAGCACAAGAGGCCCTGGAGATAGAATCAGACTGAGGCCCAGAGAGGGGAGCTGACCAGCCTGATGCCACACAGCACTGAGTTGGAAATTGAGCCTCTTTCTGTCTCTCAGGGCTCCCGACCCTCAGCCCCTCTCAAGACCACGACTCCCAGAAGGCTTTGCAAAGCAGACCCTCGTCCACCCCGATGGGGACCCCTCCCTCTCTCTCCTGGGGAACCAACCGCATCTCCTTTTCCAACAAGAAAGGGGACCCCCTCTGCCTGCTGGGGCCTGCCACACACAGGCCACCCGCCCTGCCCGGGTTGTGACCTCTCAGCAGAGGGTCCCGCCCCAGGCCTTCCAGTCCCCACCCCACCGCAGAGTTTTGCCTCTGGCCACTGTGAGTCCTGGGGCACCTCTCCTCCCGCTAGGAGCTTCCGCTTGCTTCCTCGTCTGTCAACGGGTTAATAATGCTTCCATCGAGTAAAGGCCTGGGTGTGAAAGTGCTTTGTCACCTCAAAGCTCCGCAGAAACGGGGAGCTCCGAGGGCACCCAGAACAGCAGAAGCCATCCCCGCTGTGACGATGGGGCCCGTAAGCCGCAGGCTCCAGCCGCAAATCCAGAAGTACCCCCGCCCCTCCCCCACCTCCCCACCCGTGCCCCACACTTGCTCTTGGACTCCGGCCTCTCGTGTCTGGGCCTTTCTCCCATGAACACCTCCAGCCTCCTTCCTCCCGGGGCTCTGCTCTCGAGGACCTGTGAATGGCCGCTGCTGACCGTGGGGCCTCAGACAGGAGGACGCAGGCAGGAGGGGCTCCCGGGCAGGGTCACAGCAGCCCTGTCCCTGCCCCCCAGGTCTGCGGGGGCTGATGATCGCAGTGATGATGGCCGCGCTCATGTCGTCGCTGACGTCCATCTTCAACAGCAGCAGCACGCTCTTCACCATGGACATCTGGAGGCGGCTGAGGCCCCGCGCCGGCGAGCGGGAGCTGCTGCTGGTGGGCCGGTATGGCGGCTGGGGTGGGAGTGGGGGGGTGCCAGGCCCCGGGGACAGGCTGGGACATGGGCTTCCCCAGCCACGTGAGCGATGGCCCGGGAGACCCCCCCCCCCACCGCGGGGGTCTTTGAGGGGTGAGTTGGGGTTTGCAGGTTGGAGAAAAATCCATCCCCCCTCCCACGTGGCTCTGGTCACCCCTTCATGGTCACGGCCCTCATCTTTGATGTATCTTTTTCTCTAAGCTTCATCTGAGGGCATCTCTGCTGGGGAGAGGCCCCCTTCCCCAGCCATCCCAGAGATCTCTCTGTCTTCCCTCATTCTGAGCCCTTAGCCCTCCTGACAGAGGGGGCCCAGAGCCGGTTCTCAGAGGGGCCCCACTCAGGCCATAGCTGTCCCTGCCCCCCCCCCGCCGAGCTTCTGCCGTTCCCTCCTCGTCCTGCTTGTTCCCTCCTTGTCACCTCAGTGACTCACCCCACGATCTTTCTAGACTGCCCAAGTGTCCCCTCCTCCACGTAGACCTCCCTGATAGCCCCTGACCAAGGAATGGGCCCCTCTCCCCTCTAAGCCTCCCACAGGGGATCATCATCAGAATCCTCCCACAGCACACGTGTCTCCCTGATGCCGCCCTCCCCACCCCTGCTCCCACAAGGACGGGCTGGGGCTGTGTCGGCAGAGTACCCGGGAGTCCTTTGGGGTGAACTCCGCAGTGGGTGACGAGAGGTTGGCATCTGAGTGTGCGCATGTGCGTGTCTGCTTGGGTCCTCTCCTAGGTCCCACCCACCCGCCTCCCTCCAGGCCCATGCAGACCCCCACTCCGCAGGTCAAGGGGCCCAGCCTTCCGTGCCTAGCTCGACCAACAGGGCAGCCTCGGGCTCCCGGCCCTAGGCGCCCGTCCTCAGGGCGGGGTCTCTCCCAGAGCTCCAGGCACTTGTCCCAGGGATGCAAAACAGCCGAGCCTCTTCCAGAAGGGCCCTGTCGGGACATGCCACTCAGCAGGCGAGTGTGAGCTCATCTGCAGGCTCACTGCCTCCTCCAAAACAAGGAGCCTCTCCCTCTTGCCTGGCGGGAGGCTTCTGTGTCAGCAGGTCCTGGCCCCTTGACCTCCTCTGCTCGCCGTGTGGTTCCCCTGCCCCTCCTCCGTGACTGTGTGGCCCTGGAAGCCCGCCCTTGTCGGACAGACTCCTCCACAGACCTTCCAGTCTCCCGTCCTGGGACCTGACACCTGAGAGCCCCCTACCTCCTGGCCTCCTTGGAAGCAGGCTTCTCTCCTGCTCCCACCTGAGACCAAAGTCCTAAACTGGTCTCCCCACTACCCCCAGCCATAGGGCCCTTCACCCTCCTTCCCACCTCTCCGACCAAGTCAAGCCCCACCCAACCCAGGCCCTGCCAGCCTGCCTGTGGGCACCGGCTGTGTGATGTGGAGTGGCTTTCTCAGCCTCTCTGGATCCCGGTTCTCTCAGCTGCCAGTTTGGTGATGTTGGAAAGGATCCAAGGCTAGTGCCGGCCCAGGGTTCAGCTCTAATGTGTCTCCCTCTCAAAAAACCGGGACACCTCCCACCCAACACGTCCAGCCTCCTCTTGCCTAAAACAACACTATTTAAGCTGTGTTTCCTGGATTGTGTGGGGTCCTGTGTCTCTGGAGTCTTGATCCAAGGGGATATGGGACTTACAGAGAAAGGGGCCGCAGAGTGTGTCCAGAGGCCTGGGGAGGAGGCCAGCACGGGGCAGGGACAGGCAGGGGCATGCCAATGACCCTGACAGTCTCATTAGGTTGGAGTGAGGCGAGAGGAGCTGTCGCAGGCCTGGGGGAGGTGACAGTCCCACATCTGGGGCCCTGATCTTTGCCAGGCCCCTCTGCCTGGCCCTTCTGCTCCTTCATGTCCCTCCCCTACTACCCTCTTCTGTCTACCTTCTGTCTATTACTCGGTCCACAAATAGAGCCCGATGCCTGCCTGGTGTCCTGCATTGAGCTGAACAATATGAGGGACCCAGGAGACCTCAAAGCCCCCACCTGGAGCCCTTGAGAGGCTCGCTTGCAACCACAGCTGCAGCCCAGGGATGGCGGTCTGATGGCAGTGTGTGTGCGTGCGTGCATGGGAAGGGGTGGGTTGGAAGGCCTCCTGGAGGAGGAGGGCCTTGAGCTGAGTTTTGGAGGAAGAGGGGGTTGGCCAGGGGAGGAGTTGGAGAAGGGTATTCTAGGCAGAAGGAACAGCCTCTGGGCTTGGGGTCCCTCTGGAAGGGGAAAGCCCTAGAGGGCAGCGGGAAGGCAAGGGCCCCAGTGTGGGGCGCTCTGGAGAGACCAGGCCCCTCACAGAGATGCTGAGTCCAGTGTTGGACGCAGAAGCCCGCGTGGGGAGGGCGGGATGGGCCCGGTGTTAATGGAGCCTGCCTAGGCCTTTGAAGAGGGCAGTGCCCGCCTGCCTGCCAGGCTAAGGGCTAATTAAGCCTTAATCAAGGAGACACCTCCTCCCCCCGCCCTCGCCCTCAGGCTTGGAAGGGAAGAAAGGGAGGCAGGGCGGGTAAGCAGACAGGAAGGACCCAACCCAGCTGCACACTTGGCCTCTCTCATCCTTGCTGCCCTATCCAGGGCCTAGGGGGCCTCGCCCACCCTCCATCTTGGGGTGAGCTGGGACACAGGGGTGAGGGGTACTCAGCTGAGGAAGACCAGATGGGACACCTCGCCCAGCTCCATCTCTTTAGCTGGAGGAGGTCTGGGGTGCATGAGTGGCTCTGTCATTAGGCATCTGCCTGTGGCTCAGGTCATGGTCCCAGGGTCCTGGGGTCGAGCCCCTCATTGGGCTCCCTGCTTGGCGGGAAGCCTGATTCTCCCTCTCCCTCTGCTTGTTCTCTGTCTCAAATAAATAAATAAAATCTTAAAAAAAAAAAAAAAAAAAAGACTGGAGGAGGTCCTCCTCTGCCTAGAAGCCCTCCTGAGTTAATGCTTCCTCTGGGTCCCCCTCAGCCCTGTCCTTACCACAGGGGAAAGGGCTCATCTGCTTTCTTTGCTCCACTCTCAGTGCTGGGAAGGGACCAGGGCCCTCTCGTCACTGAGTCTGGGCTTCTGGCCCAGTGCTCTGCACTCGGGGCGGGGGGGCTCCCACTGGGTGGCTGCTGACTGTGGGGAGCGTGTCCCTGTGGCAGAGGGCTCCCACCTAGAAGGGAGGCCGTCAGGAGCCAGAAGGAGGAGTCCCCACAGGGTAGGGAGGCAAAGGGGCTCCTCTGGTGAGAGGCCTCAGGCTTCAGGGCAGAGGAGTCCACATTCCAACCCAGACCCAGACGCCTGGCTCCAGCCCTTGCCCTCTTAGGATAGAGGTCACCCTGCGATGGGCATAGGTCAGCAGGCCCGGGCTACGGGCACGTTGAGGCGTGTGCCCCCCACAGGCCCCGCTCCTGCCAGATCCCACCAGTGTTAGAGAAACTGCCAGGGGGACAGTTTCGCGGGTATATGGAGGCTGCAGGTCATTCTCAAAACTGCCAAATGTTTACTGAGCACTTACTGTGTGCGAGGGGCTGGTGCGTCCAGCCCAGAAGGGGAGACAGACGGTAAGCAAGTGGGACAAGAGCTTGAGGACAAAGAGGAGAGTCTGGTCGGGGCCGGGGTGGGGGGGCTCCCCAGGGACAAGAAGGAGCAGAGAGGCTGAGTCGGGGGCTGTACCTGCGGGCGGCAGGAAGCCTCAGAAGGGTTTGGATAAGGGTGGGGCTGGCCACCTCCCCAGAGGAGCCCACCAGAGGTGGCAGGGGTGTGTGTGATGGTGGCCGGAGCTGGGGTGGCGGGGGGCAGCTGGAGAGGAAGTCTTAGTGATCCTGGGAGATGGGGGAGAATTGAGGAAGGGGCTTGAGTGAGGAGCGCAGACGCTGCTTGCCCACAGGTTGGTCATCGTGGTGCTCATCGGCGTGAGTGTGGCCTGGATCCCCGTCCTGCAGGACTCCAACAGTGGGCAGCTGTTCATCTACATGCAGTCCGTGACCAGCTCTCTGGCCCCCCCGGTGACCGCTGTCTTTGTTCTGGGCATCTTCTGGCCACGTGCCAACGAGCAGGTGGGTCGGGAATGGGGAGAGCTAGGGCAGTAGATGGGACGTCGGGGGCAGGCTCCGTTCTCTTCCCGCGGCCAAGCTGTGCCTGCTTCCTGTCTCCCCCAACGTCCTCCCCCGCCCCCAGCTTGTGTGTGTGCTGGGGGAACCCTGACCTCTCTGGTCACCATGCACCTGACCTGCCTCCTCTTTCCCAGGGGGCCTTCTGGGGCCTTATGGTGGGGCTGGCAGTGGGCGCCACAAGGATGGTCCTGGAATTCCTGCACCCCACGCCCCCCTGCGGAGACCCGGACACGCGGCCGGCCATCCTTGGCAGTATCCACTACCTGCACTTTGCCGTCGCACTCTTTTTGCTCAGTGGAGTCGTGGTGGTGGCCGGGAGCCTGCTGACGCCACCCCCCCACGGGGCTCAGGTGAGCCTAATCCCAGCCCCTGACCGTGACCCCTGACCTTTAACAAACTTTGACTCTGGTTCCCCTTCTGACCCCTGACCCTCTGCAACTCTAGAATTTTCTAGCTCTTGACCCCTGTCCCTTTTAGAACTCAGCTGCTCACTTTCCATCTCTGACCCCTGACCCCGTCTGGGCCCAGCCCTGTCCTGCCACACCCCCATCCCGATCATTCTCTCCAGATTGAGAACCTTACCTGGTGGACCCTGGCTCGGGATGTACTCATAGGAGCCAAAGCAGGTGCGTGTGTGACCCTAGGCTCTGACCCTGACCCCCACCCTAAAGCATCTGGGAGGTGGGGGGCACTAGGTGTGGGCCTGGGGCCTTCATCTGTCTCTCTCCTCCACCCCTCTCCTCCAGGCGATGGCTGGATACCCCAGAAGCACTCCTTCTGGGCCCGCGTATGTGGCTTCAATGCCATCCTGCTCATCTGTGTCAATATCTTCTTCTACGCCTACTTCGCCTGATGCTCGCCCTGGGGGCAGGAAGCCCAAGCCCTTGGAGTCCTCAGGTCCCCCCTCACTATTGCTAACGAGGACACCGAGGCCCGGAGAGGTGTGGACTCCCCTCACGACTCCATGGCCGGTCAGCATCCGGGGGACTGGCTGAGCCAGCAAGGCAGGAGCCCCGGAAAAGTAGGGGCGCAACGAACAGAAAGAACGTGATATTTCAAGAATCGTGCAAAGTAGTCCTAACGGCAACGAAAATTAGATCTGTGATGAATAGCCTGATACTTGTTTTACTGTTTTTATTTTGAAAACATGGGCCCGGATCAAGAGCAGCTCAGGACTTGAAGGGTTGCTGGCCAGCCCGGGGCAGAGGACGAGCCTATGGCCCCCTCCCTGGGCTCTTGGCCCCATTCCCCCTGCTCCCTGATGCCATGAGATCTTCTCCCTCCCTCCCTCCCCTCTCACTGCCCCTTCCACCACCAGCCTGGCATCCAAAGCACTTTCTGAGTCCCCCTCACTCTTCCTGCTCCCACAGGTGCCGAGACCCCAGGCAGGTGGCCCTCGCTACTGCTGCTGGTTGCACGTTCTGTGTGGACATCCTGCCTTTCCATCTTGCCTTTCCTCAAGCCAGGGAACCACTCCAGATGTTGTGAGAACTCCCAGGCCAGCCGCGGCCCTGACTTCCCACCTGTGGTTTCCCACCTGTGGCCTGTGGTTTCCATAAGTTCCAGGGCCCCGGTCTGTGCAGAACTTGGACCCCAGTGAACAAGAGCCAGGACGGGCAGGTCCTCCGAGGGTCCGCTCCCTAGGCCTGCCCCGTGGAGCTTGTCCGTCGTGTCGGGGCTGCAGGAGAGGAGCGGCTCCCTCTGTGTCCATCACTGCACACCTCCTGTGGGCCTGCAGCGCCTCTTCCAAGTGTCCATGGTGGGGCAGGGGTGTGGGACACCCAAGGGGACCCCCAAGTTTCATGCGGCTGCCGAGAAGTCAGTCTCCACCTGGAGTCAGTCCATTGGTCCAGATTAACAGCTGTGCAGCCCCTGTCCTATCCCTCCTCACTAAGCCTGCTTCCCAGTAGCCAGCACTCCTCAGGGGGCCATTTGGGGGGCAGGCAGGCCCAGCAGATGGTCAGCCCAAGATGAACCCATCCAGCATATGCATGGTTCCTTGGGCAGAGCCCCCAAATTCCTGCAACATAGGAGTCCTCGAGTCTCCCTGAGTTTGGGGCCATTGATGGTGGGAGGTTGGGGGGCTTCTGCAACCCTGTCCCAGGGCACACTGCAGCTGGTGGCCAATGGGAGAGGCCAGCGGGAAGCCCTGGGAGCTCACCTTGCCTGGTGGGCACCGAATATCACAGTGGCTCTTGGGCCCGGGGCCCGTCCCAGTTTATGCAAAGCAGCAAGCGCCCAGGCCTGGCAGTGACGAGGCCCACGTTCTGGTCCGATACCCTCGGCTGAGCCCTGTGGGACCCAGGGACGGGGCGTCCATGTCTTCTCTCCGGAACTGAGTGTCTGGTGGATGGATGGACTCCAGGCTCTGCCCCCGCCCCCGGGCTGCACCCCGGTCACAGCTGCACCGGCTGGACGTAGCTCCGAGGGAAGAACCCAATGCGTCCGCACAACCGGCCCCGCCACCAGTGGGGGTCAAGGTGCTCCAGGACCTCGATGATGTCCCCATGGTGGAAGCTGAGCTGTGAGGAGTCCTGGGCCGAGAAGTCAAACTGGGCCTGGGCAAAGCAGGCCTGAGAGGCCTGTGCAGGGAGGAGGTGGTTAGTGGGGAATTTTCAGGAGGCCCCAACAAGAGAAGTGACTGGCTTCAGGTGGGGGAGGGCAGAATTGAACTTGAATTCGCTTCTCACTCCGGATCCAGATAGATGGCCCCCCAACCCCATGAGCCCCCAGCTGCCTGTCCCTGACTGACTGCAGCGCAGAGACTCTGTCTGCACAGAGCCCCAGGACTGTCTGGTCCCAGGAGCAGGCCCTATAAACTGTAAAGTGCCGGCAGCTGAGAACAGAGTTGACTGCTGTTGCCCTTCACCGGGTTTTGGGAGAGGATGTCGCCCACAGCTGCTCCCAGCTCTCAGGCCTGGGTTCCTGTCCTATCTACACCCCAAGGCGACCTGGGATAAGACTCTGCCCTTGTAGGACTCAGTTTCCCCAAACTGCAAATAGCAGCAGGACAAAGCTCTCTGCAGGCAAGTCGGCCTGGCGCCGTGACGATAACACCCAGTGTCCCCGCCCTGCCTGTCCCACCAAGATCTCTGTCCTGAGCCTGTGGAATCTTATCCAGGGTAGGTGATAGGATCAGCAGACGGGCTCTAATGAGCAGTTCTCTGCCCAGGAAGGAGGAGGCGGTAGCATGGGTGTTAGGGGACTGAGCCAGTTCTGGAGTGATCCCACAGGGTGGGTGACCCCAGAGGCTAGGCTGGAGGAAAGCAGTGGGCGTGGGGAGCCCTCAGGCAGAGCTGCTCCCCACCCCCACCCCCGCCCCTGGCCAGCTCTATCCAACTCTGTCGCATTCTCCAGAGGCAGATCTGGCCCAGGCAGTGGAGGGGAGAGGATGGAGATCGGGGACAGAGGCCTAGCAGGGGAGCAGTTTGCTAAGACCGTGAGCTCACAGCTAACCCAGCCCCCATGGGCAGGCTGAGGAGACCAAACATGCTGGGGGCACAGAGAGGGCACTAATGGGGGTCTCCCAAGGCATGCTTTGACTCTCCTGGCGCATGAGACCCTAGGGCTCATTATCTTGGACAGTGGGAAAACTGAGGCCCAGTTGAGGACTGAGCTGACCCTGAGGTCACACGTGCTGGGGGTCTAGGAACAGGCAGGACTAGAGCCTCTCTGGGGCAGCCCTGCATCCTCTCCCCAGGATTTGCACTCTGGACCCTCTGCAGAGCCCAAGCTCCTGGGGGCAGTCCTAGGGTCCTGACCTCTAGCCCCAGGCCTTGCTGACGCCCCCCTCCCGAAGAAAACAGCACTTGTCGGGGCTAATAACCCCGTTGGCTGCTGTCATCATTCTAATCACACCCTGAGCCCGGCCAGCACGTCGCCCACGAACACTCCTCTCATTGCCCCCACCCCACCCAAGGCCGGCTCCTGGGGGCAAAAACTGGGACGGAGCCAACCCCACAGGTGGTCTTGGTCGAGCCTCAGTTTCTTCACCCGTCCAATGGCGACGATGAGGCCCCCAGCGAACTCAGAGTGTCTGGACCCTCGTGCATTCTAAGAAGGCACGGAGGACCTGTGATCACGCACGGCGCCGGGAGCTGAGCACAAGCCAGACACGGGGTGCCCCCTGCAAAGTCCACTCTGCTCCTTTCCTTTCTTTCCCTCTGCGTTTCCACCCTTGCTTGTCCTCCCGCGGCGCCCCCAGGACGGGACTTCAGACCCTGGCTGGCCCCCTCCTCTCGGGACGCGGGGCTGCGGGGAAGGAAGGGAGGCCACGCCCACGCCACGCCCCAGCAGGTGTCTCCGCCCCCGCGGAGCCGCCCTCCCGCCTACCTTGGGCGGGGTCTCCTCGTCCCGCAGAAAGACCTGGCGCTGCTTGGCGATGGTGGTGGTGCGGTAGAAATCCACCAGCTCGTTCAGGGAGTTGAACTTCTCTTCCCACAGGAAGTACTTCCCAGAGGCCTCGCGCAGCACCTTGAAATGCTGCACCTGGTCGCCGTAGCTGGGGGAGAGGAACCGCCTGAGCCGGGGCCCCGGGGGAGGGGGGGGCTGTCCCTGCACGCACATCACCCCCACCCCCACCCCGCCCCGGGCCTCCCTCCTCACCCTCACCGGGAAGCTGGCCACTCTGGCTCCCGTTGACACCTGCGGGTGGGAGAAGGGGCAGGGCCCGGGCCCGCTGACCTGGCCCCGATGGGAGACCCGGTGACTCCCCCTCGGCGGTGGGGTGTGGAATTACGGGTGTGGGCTCTGGAACAGGCCCCTTGGCTGCTGTGCGACCTTGGGCAAATCACTGAACTTCTCTAAACCTCAGCTTCTTCATAATGGTAGTGACTCCCTTCTGGATAAGTGTTCAGAAAATGCTGCTTATGGTTGATTGGCAGCTCTAAATGGGTTCCGCTGAGAAGGAGGTGGTCAGACAGTTCCTCCTCTCCCCCAGCGGTGACATTCTCCCCATCCCTCTCCTGGGCCTCGCAGTCCCCCCTGAGGAATGAGTCCTAAGGCCATCCTGACTCAAAGCCTGTGGGTGTATTGGGTGCTTCATGTCTCTTCCTGCCCCCTACCTCAAGAACCATCTATGGCTCCCCATTGCTCTCCACATAAAATCTTAACACCTCAGACTCAAGATCTGGCTCCGGTTACGTGCCCAGCCTCATTTCCTTCATACACTCTCTTCCCACATGCCTCATGTCCCATGCCAGGACAGGTCATGATGGATTGGGACCAGAGGTAGTGCCGGCATGGGCTCTGAAAAAGGGCAGCACGAACCAGTATGATTCCCTTCACTGCTGCGGAAGTGGCCGGGGCCCACCACATAGCCCAGGAGGTGCAAATCGGGGCCTTTGTTCAGTGGGGAAACTGACATTCCGAGTGCAAACCATGACCTTCCCAGGGTCACATGGCAGCAAAGCCAGAGCTAGGGCCTCATGTCAAGTGTCATTCCAGCACACTCCCCTTTTCTTACCGTATAACAATAGGAATAATAATTATTCCAGTTGTGGTATTGATAATGTGCCAGACCTTGTTATCCCAAGTCCAGGACTACTCCCTAGGCTGTGGTCCCCAGGAGCCCTTCCCTCTCTCAGCCTCTGTGCCTGGTTAAATCACAACCATCCTTCCTGTCTCTGGTCCGCTCACCTGGGCCTCTGTGTCCTCACCTGCCCAAGGAGGGGGTGAGGGGGGGAGACTGCGGGCAGCTGCAGGGAGAACACAGTAGACCCTCAGCTCCCCAGCAGGAAGAAGCTGGTTTAGGGAGCTGAGAGCCCAGGAAGCCTGGGGCCAGTGGGCGTGGCCATGCATGTGTGCTGGGGACACAGGCGGGCCACTGGGCACATGCTGGCCCCCTGGCCACCTAAGCCACAGGCTATGCTCTCATTTTGTGTAAGACTAAGTGAGAACCAAACAGTGATGCACAGTGAATCAGTGTGAAGTGAAACAGAGACTTGATAGTAAAAAGGCAAAAGCACCTCTTGGGTTCCAAATTTAAATCTTATTTTGTAAGCCAGGGTTTGCCCACAGCCTGGGTTTCCAGGCCCACAGTCCAGGGTCCTGTAGGGCCTGAACAGGAGCAGGGTACCGTTACCTGCGGCCCTGCAGGCCTCCCGCTGTTTCATCCCTGCCCACCGTTCACCTCCTCCACCTGTCCGCCCTGGAGCTGGCGAGCTGCTTTTTTAAAGGTTTAAGATTAAAGACTGAAGACAAAAAATTGTTCAAGGTAGGGGTGCCTGGGTGGCTCAGTGGGTTAAAGCCTCTGCCTTCGGCTCAGGTCATGGTCCCAGGGTCCTGGGATCGAGCCCCGCATCGGGCTCTCTGTTCCACAGAGAGCCTGCTTCCTCCTCTCTCTCTCTGCCTACCTCTCTGCCTACTTGTGATCTCTGTCTGTCAATAAATAAATAAAATCTTAAAAAAAAAATTGTTCAAGGTATGTGTTTTGGGGAGCAGGGAGGGGCAAAGTGGGATGCCCCCACCTTCCCATGTTAAGGGGTCCAAACCACATAGAACCCCTCTCTCTCCACTGAAACATATCTCTTCTCCAGCCCTTTGCATACATGATTTTCTCTAAATTCTTCTCCAGTTAAACTCCTACTGATACTTCAGGGGCGCCTGGGTGGCTCAGTGGGTTAAAGCCTCTGTCTTTGGCTCCGGTCATGATCCCAGGACCTGGGATCGAGCCCCGCATCAGGCTCTCTGCTCAGCAGGGAGCCTGCTTCCTTCTCTCTCTCTCTGCCTGCCTCTCTGCCTACTTGTGATCTCTGTCAATAAATAAATAATCTTAAAAAAAAAAACTAAAAAAACAAAAACAAAAACTCCTACTCATACTTCAAAGCCCAGGTAAAATGGCCCAACTCAGAGGCAGAGGTCTTCTTGGGTTTCTCAGACCCTCATACAGCCTTCTCCTTCCAACCCACTCCTCTTAATGGCTTGCACGGAAAGGGTAGGGAGGCAGGACTAGGTTCTGAGGGTCTAGCCCAGTTGCCCGAAAGGCTGGACTTGGGGAATGGAGAGTCATGGCCCAAGGCTTAAGTGCTCACCAGGGTGGTTTGTTCCTGAAAACCCTCTCCTGTTTGCTCTGAGCTGTGATCCAGCCCTCCAGGGCTCCTGAAATGACCTGACCCTCTAAGACATGTCCAGATCTCAGGGCGGCTTAGCTTAGCTCCAAAGGGAGCCAGTTCCCCCGCCCCAGGAAGCTCTGGGACCAAGTGGAGCAAAGATCCCAAACCTGAGACAAAGCCGCTCATGCGCTGTCAGCAAGCATCGTTCCCAGGTGACTAAGCGGCTGCCGCTGTGAGCTGAGGGACACGCAGGTCTGTGTTCCTGGGACAGAACTAGGGCAGGCAGGCGGAGGGTGCTTCCTGCCCTGTCTGGCCTGCCACAGCCTCCCAGAGGCCACTTACTTTCCTTGAGGCACCTCTGAGCCCGATGGCTCCCGGGTGCCCTGCCTGTCCCAGCAAGATTGGGGCAGCCCCAGCCCCTAGACTGGCGGGAGTGCACAGGGAGGAGTGTCTCTCAACCAAAGGCTTCGCAAGTGAGAAGCTGGGAAACCAGGGACCCCAAGGACTCCGTGTCTTGGCCACCTAGTGCAGAGACAGAAGGCTCTCTCCGGGCAGTCCCCAGGGAGGAGCCTGGGGCATGGGCGGCCCCTCCCCTTCGGGTAAGGGGGCAGAGAGACACGTGGTAGGTTTATGAAGGAGATCTCAACCCCCAAGTGACCACCTGGAAAGTGAGCCAGAATGAGGTATTCCCTGCTCACATAGGAAGATCAGCGAGTAGAGAACCGGAGATGAGACAGTGAAGGAGCAAGGGACGCAGGGCTTCTAGAACCTTCCAATCTGAGAATTGGAGAATTCTCAAACTGGAGAAGCTTGCATGGTCCAGCCCCCTTGCCTGTGTGTGGTTCATATCAGTGCTCAGTAAATGGCAGGTCTTGTCCCTTCTCCCACCTGGTCCCAGCTTCCTGTCCTATGGTGAGGAGAGCGGGGCCCACAGCCAGGATCGGCCATGCTGGTGACGCTGCTCTGCGTGGAAACTGGGCGGGGCCCCTTCTGACAGTGACTGCACCTGTCTGAGGCCAAGCAGGGCCATCTCCATGGACGACCCTAAGGACTCAGCATCTGGGGCAGCCACCCACCCCCAGCCAGCTGATCTGCGGCCTCATGGGGCCCCTGCTTGTGGTCTTCCCAGGAGCACTGTCCCTTCACTCTGCCTGGTCTTGGCCTTAGCCATCCTTCAAGGCGGGTGGTCTGAGAGCCCCTTAGACCCTCCGCGGGCTCTCCAGACCTCAAACTCTCACCCCCCCCCCGGCCCTGGGGAGCTACAGGGCACAGAGGGGGACCCATATCTGTGTCCAGATGACCCTTGACGCCCTGCTGGGTGAGCCCTTCTGAGCTGGAGGAGGAAAGGGCAGCCAGGATAGGGGTCGAAGCCTGGGCGAGGCCAGGAGAGGGGAGCTGGTCCCCAACAGTGGGCCAGTGCCTGGGAGGTTCGTGTGTGTCCTGGCCTTCATGCCCATGTATCTGTCTGAGTGTGTGTGTGTGGGTTGGAGGGTCCTCTCTCTCTGCTCTGCCACAATTACAACACCTGTGGGTCCCTTTCTTCACAGCCATGGGTGTGTTTGTCTCTGTGTGTGACCCCCGAAGCCACCTACCCAGGGGCAGAGGGGATGGGCCTGGCCTCTGGGCTTGTCCCTCAAGGACCAAGTGAGGCCCGATGCTAGCAGCAGCCTGTCCTGCCCAGCAGGTTTTTCTGGCCTGGTGGCGATGGCCACGGTGGCTAAGGGGACAGTGACGGCGCAGGGAGGATAAAGAAGGCTGGGGTAAGGTCAGGAGGCCCAGGACTACCCCAGCTAGGGCCTATGGTGGGCCCTCCTGGGTGGAGGGCTGTGTGATAACTGTCCACAGGGTGATCTCCACGAGGCATGGCCCTTCTAACCTCTGCTTTCCCAACTGTGACAAGGGCTGGGGGGGGGGGAGACTTAGGAGTGTAGCAGGTGTGAAATAGGATCACAGTGACCTTGGCAGGGACCCATGGATCGTCAGGACTCAGGAAAGGAGGATGGAAGGTAGAAGGGGTCTTCCCAGGCATAGACAGTCAATGGGCTCTTGCTATGTTCTTCCTTGCTGTGTGACCTTGGGTAAGTTACTGCACCTCTCTGAGCTATAGCTTCCTGCCAACTAGGCCTCTGGGGATGGCTTCCTCTCCCTCTCGGTGTCTGCCTGCCTAATGGAGCACCCTCCACCTTCTGCCACTTCCTCTGTCCTGTTTCATTTCCCCAAGAGCCTTTATCATCTCCCAAGCTTTCCTATTTGCTAATTGTTTCTTGTCTGTCACCCCAGTGGAAATGACTGCCTAAAGGACGGGGAGCTTGGTCCTATTTTGTTCACGGCTGCATCTCTAGCACCTGGGACAAGGTCTAGTGCACAGTAGGTACTCTGTGGCTAGAGCAAACACACGTGCATTGACTCCAGGGCACCTCTAGCCTGAAAGGCACTGGGGAAGCAGCCACCATTCACAGCAGAAGAGCCTGGATGGGAGTGTGGGGCAGAAGTCACACAGCCCAGGCATCACGCCCCAGCCTTGGTCCCCGGTCTGCTGGCTATGCGCTCAGATGTGCCTCTGCAGCTGGAGGGGAAAGAGCCCTCTGCAACCACATAAAGGGCAGCCAGCGTGGCCACTATCCTCCATGAGGCAGCCCGAGGCCCATAAACCCCACCTCTGACAGCTTTATGGGGCTTGACATGAGCATGCGGGAGATGCCACGTGTCGTGGGGTCAGAGTCCCCAGAAGCCAAGTCAGTGAGGGCGGAAATCTTCTCACGCATGGATCTGCACAGCTGTCACTTTTCTGGATGGCTACTGGGTCCCCGGACTTTGTGACACCTGGGGTTACTGCCTCCATATTGTGGATGAAAACATTACTGCCAAAAGAAAGCCAGGATCTGCCTTGCAGCAAGTTCTGAGTAAAGTCAGGACGAGAACTGGGTCCCCTGCCACTCTGTGTCACTGCCCGTTTCCGAAGAGCCCTGGATTTGTGGGACAGGGGGCTGGGAGGCACCGTGTGGCCCTTACAGGGAAATATAATGATAACTACTATCACTTGGCATTTTCGGAGCACCTACCATGTGCTAGGTGGCATACTAAGCACTTGACACGGATATCCATTTTATAGATGAGGAAACTGAGGCTCAGAAGGTAATTTGCCCAGGGTTAAGCAGGTAGGAGGCATCAGAGCTGAGATTCTTGCTCAAAAGCCCACACTCGTAGCCATATACGCCCTCTGAGTCTGTTTCCTACTCTAATCCCTGCCCAGTGATCTTCCAAGGGCCACTGAAACACCCCCGTGAGAGACAATGGACCAAGAACGCGAGCAGGACCTAGGTAGGAGTCCTGGCTCCACTGGGACGAAACCAATGGTGGAGGCCGCCACCTGGTGGCGCCGTGCACAAACTACAGCTAGCTGAGGCCCGGAAGCTCTTGCCGGTTCTGACCTTGGTTGGGGGGCTGGGCCAGGATACCTTGGGGGAGGCCCCAGGGGCTTGTGCCGGCATTTCTCTGAAGGACACGCCCAGACCTCTTCCCAGGACATGCTGACTCCCCCGCTCACCAACTGCATCCTTTGAAGGCCTGTCGCCCCTCCTGGTCAAATTTGGCGCTATCCAAGCCCACCCCCCACCGTCCCAACTCCGGACCTTTGCCCATGTTGGTCCCTGTGCCTGCATACCGTCTCCTCTCTTTGTGCACCAAACTCCTACTCAGGCTTCAGGACCCAGCTCAGATGTCGCCTCCTTCGCCAGGTGTCCCCTGTCACTGAATTCCCCTTATTTATTCATTCATCGTGGAGACCCCGGGGCCAGGCCGTGTCTACCCTTCCACCACACTTGGTTTGACTCCTTTCCCTGTTCTGCTCTGTGGCTCTCTCTCTCTCTCTCACACACACACACACACACACTCACACACACAGAGTAGGTTGAGGTGTTTGGGTCTGAAGCTGTGCCTGTGCACGGGCGGGGCTGCATCTACCGAGAAGCGCCCGAAGAGGGCAGTGCACAGAGACTTAATGCTGGAAGTTCAAGCAATGGGATCTGTTAGCAGAGGAGGGGGAGGGTTGGGGGGGCTGTTGGGGGCTGGTTGGGAGGGCCACCACCTCCCCTCAGCTAGGGCTGCAGAAGCTATCCCAGTGACTCCCCTGTGCCCCTGATTTGCTGGGTGATCTTGGACTTTGGATTCCCAGAGGCACCCGGAGCTGGCCCAGCCCACCTGGTGGGCTCCAGGCCCTTGGACAGCCAGTACGTGGAAAATTGCCATTTCTTGCTTTTGCAGGGACCCAAGAGGGAAGTGGGGGCTGGGCTGTGGAGGTGGAAAGGTGACGGGGAGGGGGGAGTGGGGAAGGGAGTTACTCCAGGTGTCCACAACCATGGGCAGGGGTGGGGTCAGGACTAAGAACTCACAGCATCTCCCACACACATGCACACTAACGGTGCTCCCATTTTTAAGATGAGAAAATACAGGCTAAAGTAGGGCCAGAGCCATTCCCATCCCCTAGGGTAAACAGCCTCTTCCCCGAGGTGGGTGTTGGGGGAGGGAAGAGAAAAGAGCCCACAGCTGTCTGCAGAGTTTGGAGGGCATCAGTAAGTGCTGTGACTTCTCATGACATTGGATCATTTTTACACACACCCCCACCAGCAGCTTTCCTGGCCACAGCAGTCTGCCCCACATGGGTGCCCCAGGCCCAGACGGGGAGCTCACCACCAGACGGCGCTCTGGTGTGCAGATTGCACTCCACCATCAGAAACAGAAATGGTCCAGAGCATATCGCACCAGTCACAGAGCTCACCCCAGGGTCTGGAAGAGCCTGGAAGGCACTGACCTACCTCTTCACCCCCAGCCCCTGCATTAACCATCAAAGGGGTCCTGTGTTCATTTATCCTTTGGACAATCAAGCCATCGGCTGTGGACCAACTCCATCCTAGGAAATGGACTCTTAGCCGCCACACCACCAGGCTCCAGAGTCCAGCACCTGTGCCTCCTTCCAGCTGCAAGCCTGCCACCCCAAGACCACTGTCCGTGACAGTGAGCACCTCCTTTGTGCAGGCTCTGTGCCCACTGTCCACAGAGACCCTAACTGTTGGTATGGCCATCAGCCCTGACATCACAGATCCACGGCATCTCCTGATCCGGCTACTTTTCATGCCTTCAGCCCCCACAAGAGTCCGAGATATCATCACCTCCTGCCTGGCTCCTCACTGGCCAACCATCTTTCCTCCTCATAGCAGCCAGAGGGATATGCTGAGAAATGGAAACCAATCACATCTCCCCCTGCTCCAGAGCCTCTGTGGATCCCTATTGCTGGGAGGGAAAACTCCACCTCCTTGTCAGGATCCCCCACCCGTCTCCACCCAGCTTCTCTGCTCCAATCATACCACCTCCTGTGGATGCCAACATGCCCCCAGTGCATCCTGCCCCAGGGCCTTTGCATTTGCTGTTCTGTCTGCCTAGAAGTCTCTCCTACCAGATCCTCATTCCCAGAGACCTGGGCAACCTCTGCTTCCAGGTTCAGATCTTTGTTCAAAGGCCATCTCCTCAGAGCGACCATTTCTGACCACCTTGACTCCTGCTGGATGCCTTGTTCACTGTCTCCCCCACTAGGACAGAAATTCATAAGGGCAATTGTCACTGCATTTCCCCAGCCTCTAGAATAGCCTGGCCCATGACATGAAGCTTAGTAAATAGCCCATGAATTTCTGCCTCTACACCCTACTATTCCAGGCACCGAGAACAGGAAAGACAGAGACCAAACCCCTTCCCCTCTGACTCCCATTCCTGTTTTCTACCTTCCAGCCTGGGTTCCTCCATTTCCCCAGTTGAGGCCTTTAGGTTTGGGTTCCGCACCGCCCAGAGGCTGTCACATCATGCCTGAGGGGCTGCCTGTCACAAAGCCGCACCCTCCCCGCACGGCCACCCCGCTTCAACACCGGGCACTATTCTCATCACTCTACATCTATTGACTCAAAAAATATATACATTGATTCATGTATTCCTTGTCATGATTCATTTCACATCAGAGGAAACAGGCACAGAGAGGTTAAGTGACTTGCCCAAGGTCACACAGCCAGGAAGTGGCAGAATGAGAATACAGACCCAAGCAGCCTGGGTGCCTAGTCCATCATCTTATTTACGGCACCACGTGGCAGGACCCTGACTGCAGCACATCCTGGACCCCTGCGTGGGGGCCTGGTGCTCTCCTGCCCTCAGTTGCTCCTATCACCTCAAATCCTGGCATCCTTCTTCCTCCCCTCACGATGAGTACTCGATGGCTCCTTACTGCTCGTAGAATACCAGCCAGACCCTTCACGCTGGCACCTGAGACCTTACGGTGGACCCAAGCCTGCTTTCCACCCCCGGGGTGCATGTCATTCCCCGACCTGCTTCCAGGCTCAGGCTGCCCCTCTTCCAAGGATGCTACTCCCTCCATCTCCGCGTCCAGGCTCAGCTCCAATGCCGCCTCCCTGCCCACCCTTCTCTGCACTCCCCCAGGGGTCAGAACTCACTTCACAGAGACCGAGAACTCCCCCGGGGAGCTCTCACTCTCCCGAATCAGGAAGGCTCCCAGGTGGTTCCGCTTCATCAGAATCTCTTCGGCCAGCTGCCGGGAAATCCTGCCCGAGTACCACCTGCAGAGAGAGGGGGCAGGTGAGGGCAGTGGGAAGGCCAGGCTGCGCACTTCTCCCTGTGCCAGGCAACCAACGAGGCTGATCTTCACAGCAGTGCCAAGACACGAGAGGTATGACTGCACCCATTTCACAGATGAAGAAACTGAGGCAAAGAGATGCAAAGCGACAGGCCCAAGGCTGCACGCTGCAGCAGGCAGGACCTGGGACCCAATCCCAGCATTTTGGCTCCCAAGCCCAAGCCTTTCCCACCATCCAGGCAAACATCCCCTAGGAAAAGACAGAAATCAAAGCTTAGTGAACCTCCACCCAGACAACCCCAGCTGAGCTCTTCTGTTTTAGATGATAGATTCTTAAAAGTGGAAAAACAAACAAACAAACAAACAAACATAAAAATAGATGACAAAAGCAATAGCAGCTTTGGTCTGATGAGGAAGGATCTCTCCCTGCACCCATTTCACAGATGCACAGACGGAGGCCACCTGGATTTTTTTTCCTCCCAGGTACAAGTCCCTTTTCTGGCTGACCACACAGAACTGGGAATGCAGAAGGACCTGGCAAATGCTTAGAGTCTTGTAAGACCCCGCACTGTCCCCCCCACCCCAGTGACCGGGGACCAAAGGCTGGGACTCAGCTTCTCTGCCAGTCCTGCCCATCTTGCTGTGTGGCCCAGGCAACCCCCCAGCCTCTGTGGGTCTTGCCGCCCCTCACAGAGTCCAGGTGGTCTCTGACTGGACCCTTTATTGTGCAGATGGGGAAACCGAGGCCCAGAGCAGCCAGTGTCACATCGGGGCACCATGGCCAAGCAGGGGTGGGGTCTAGAGACTCTGTTCCTTGTAAGGCTTCCTTTCCCTCTTTCAGCAAATGTTTCCTGCGTCTGAGCTTGGCACCGGGGGCGGATGTGAGGTGGGACTTTTCCTGTTGTCTCAGGATGTTTCTGAGCCCTTGAAGCCCAGGGCAGGGCGACAGGTGCAGCGAGCACCCCGCGGTGTCTTGCCCTGTCCCCACTCCCCACCATGTCACCTGCCAAATGTGGATGCTGGGATTCTGCCCTGGGGCTTTTTCCTGGCAACTAACAAAGGCCTGTGCTCAGGGTGGGCTGAGCCCCCAGAAACTGTCAAGTGATGACGGAGGGGCGGAGGGGCGCAGGTGGGTGAACATTCAGCTCCCCTGTCCCCGATGGAACATTCTGGGGAGACTGCGCTCTCTCTCCCCCCCCCCCCCATCCCCGGTGCCTGTCGCGGCCAGCAGCAGCCGTCCTGGTAACATATCCCTAATGGCCAGCTGCTTCCCGGGTCACTTCCCACTCCAAAATGAACTCCTTGTCCTCACACTGCGTCTCAGTCCCTGGTTCTGGGGAGCCGACACCCAGACGTGGGGACCCCGGAGCCCGTTTCATGATGGATTTCCCGGGAGGGGAGGCAGTGAAAGACCGTTGCTGAGTGTGGGGGCTCGAGGCCACCATCTGGAAAGCTCAGTCCAGGTCCCTGGAGTTCGGGAGGCTGGGATGGAGAGGCTTCTAGGACAGAGGCTGAGCTGGGGGCCTGGGGAAGGGCCCTCAACCCGGAAGCCCCCAGCGGGACACAGGAGCAGGGGCCCAGTGGGGCCCCGAGTAGGCGTTTCCTGAGGGCCTGGGTGTCTCCAAAGAACCCACAAAACCCCGCAGGAGGCGTCAGTGTGTGGGTGCCCGTAACCCTCAAAGCCTTTTGCAACCACACCCTCTGAGGCGGCCAGCCCTGCCCCCATGGGAACAAGGCAGGGCTGGTCCCCAGGTGACTTGAAGGACAGAGAGCAGGAGCAACACGTCCAGAAGCCCCCCGAGCCCTGGCTCTCTCCACCATGCCAGTGCCACCTCATATCCTCCCCCATTTCCCTGATGTGGAAACTGAGGCCCGGAGAAGGGCAGGGATTCCCCGAAAGGTTGCCCAGCCGGTCCCTAGCCTCAGGCCCTCCCCCAGGGCTACCCCCTCCCCATGTCTGGTGGGCACAACCTGGGGGGGCGGTGGGGACCCACAGCACAGGGCTTCCAATCCCATGCAGACTCTTGCCGGCTGTGTGTGCCTGGAGGAGCCATTCAACCTCTCTGTGCCTGTCTCCTTGTCCATGAGACGGTGATGGTGGCACCCAGCTTGCAGGGCCCCTGGGAGACTGGGGACCCTCATGAACTAGCTCACACCCCTTCTCCCGCAGCACTCCCTCAGGCCCTCCCTGGCAAACTTCTACTCTAACGCCCAGGCCCAGCGAACCATGCCCTTCTTCTGGGAAGCCCTCCCTGCTGCCCACTGGCACATGGTTGGGTGGGTGTCTCTGGGGCACCTGGTCCCCTGGCCAGGCAGGGGAGACAGTGAGTCCTCAGGGAAGGAGCTGAGCTGATGTAGGCTGAGTGAGGCCTTCTGGGACCCCAGCTCTCCCCCCCGCAACCCCGGCTATTTCAGGGCTCCGGGCAGGTGTTGAGGTTAGCAGATAAGGCACCCGGGCATGGCCTCTGACGGGTTGGTTGGGTGCCTGAGCTCTGTCCCTGCTCTGTCCCAGACACCGGTGACCAGAACTGATCCCAGGGACCCCCAGGAGATCGGACACCGGGACCCTCCACGGCTTCCTCTGGGTGGAGTCTCGTCTCAACCCCCAGCAGTGCCCAAGTCCTGGCCTTGTCCTGACATCTGCTCAAGGCTTCCCAGCAGCTTTGGGACTTCTGGGCTTCCGGCCTTGGCCGGGACACTTCCTGCCCCTGGAAATATCAGGTCTTCCTGACACCCCCCCGCCCCCCCGCGAGCGTGCGGTGGGGTGGGGGTCACTCCGCCTGTGGTTGCTCCCCGGGGCGCCTGGCATCTCTCCGTGTCCCTCCACTCGCGCCCTCCCTTTATTGACAAAAAGGCTGTAAAAGGCTAAAGGGGCAGACCCCTGACCCTGTCACTCGGCGTAGCGGGCCTCTGCAGGGCCTGGATCTGGGAGCTACAGCCCAGCACACCGGCTAGGGGCGGCGGCCTCTGTGTGCCACTGGAGCCAGGGCAGGGGCATAGTGGGGACCCGGGTGGGATGGGGCTTCCCCAGCCCAGGAAGCTGGAGGCGGGGGCGGCTTTAGAAATAACTCGAAGACAGACGAAGAGGAAACACCCCCCAGGCCCGCCCAGGCGCTGCGCCTCTTGTCCTCTTGTCCCCCCCGCCACCCCGCCACCATCTCGTGGTGTCTGGCCTGTCCCATCCAGCTGCATGGCCGGGTCACGGTCCTCCACATCCAGCTGAGTCCCCCACCCCCACCCCCCGCTCAGCCATCTCTGCACTTCCCACACCCCAGGCTTGCCATTTGAGGCCCTCCTGGTGGTCCCACTGCCATGGGTTTCCCCTCATCGTCCTCCCTGTCCCCTCTCCCAGGAATGCCTTTCTCCTTTTCTACCTAGTTAACTCCTATGCACCCTTCAAAACCTCATTCGGTGCTACCTCTTCTGAGAACCCTTCCCCAGTGACCTCAGGGTTGACTGTGTTCCCGTCTTGTACTTTCTTCATATCCTGTCTCTCCCCCAGGTTGGGCCTGTTCCAACCCCAGCCACTTCTCCTGTGTCTCCAGCATCACCCCGGCGACCCCTGCCCCCCCGGGGCCATGGCTAGTGTTTGATGAATGACTGAGTGAGAGACTACCTCCATCAGCATCTCAAGAAGATCTAGTTGGTTTTTCCATAGGTTCTTGGCCACTGGGGCCTGTTCTGGGACTGGGCTCTGCCCCAGCCATTCCCAGAGCGGCAGGCTGGGATGCCACCTGCTGTGAGCCTGATGGGGGCTTCCCTAGGCCCCACACATGACTCCCGCTCTGCCTCAGTCCCAGGGCATTGGTCTGCTCGTCTAGTGTTCAGCTCCCCTCCAAACCCCAAAGGCAGGACCTACAGGATCTGCTTCCCGCCGCTGCCTTCCCGTCGCCCCTCCCTTGTCTCCCTCACTCATCCTCACACAGGCTGAGCCAGCCTCTTAGAGAGAGCTCTAGAATCCTCTGCAGATTGAAGCCTCGGCCCTCCTTGTGTTACAGATAGGGAAACTGAGGCCCAGAGTGACCACACGGCAGCCAGCAGCCTAGCCAGCCCAGAGCTGGGGCCCTGTCCCTCCAGCACCCTCCTGGACGTTCCCCGATGTCGCAGGTCCTCGGGGTTGTGGCCTGGACTCTGCCACCATCTGGTACTCCCACCTCGGTCCCCTGCCCCTGCTCAGGGTAGAGACAGGGGGGCCCCAGATGAGTGGAAGCGGGGCGAGGAGTCCCCGTGCCTAAGGGGTGCACCAGGACCGAGCTTTTCAGGCAGCTCGGCTCAGCCTGGGCCAGGCCAGGTGGGGACACTGGCTGCAGGGGTTGGGGTGGGGGAGCCCTTAGGATAGAGATATAGCCACTCACGGGTGAGGCTTGACGCGGATGTAGTTCTTGGGAATAAAGCCCTCGGCGCCTCGGAGCTCAGCCTTGTACCAGTTCTGGTCATCTTCCATGTTCAGGATCTGCGGGCGGTAGAGACATGGTCACTCGGGCAGCTGCCACCTGCTGAGGTCCTGTTGTTCAGGGACCCCAGGTAGGGGGTCCCAGGACCCATTTCACAGAGGAGGGCTGGGGACCTGCCCAGGCTCACAAGGGTCGAGTCTGATGTCACAGGCCTGTCCCCAGGAGGGTCACAGACTCCCCAGGCTGGACAGTTGGGGACTCAGAGTGTGGGTCAGTGGGTTGAACTTTGGGGGGGCTGGAGCTGGACTCTCAGGATCTGTCCCCCCAGAGCCCTGGCAGACCATGCAGTCTTGGGGGGCAGGCACCCTGGGGTGCCTCAGCTCCCGAGCTGTCCCCTGAGCATGGGGACTCCACAGCATCTCTATGCCACGCACTGAGCCATGGGTGGAGGTCTGAGGTCCCCCCGGGAGGTCGGGGAGTCCCAGCCCGAGCCCGGCTCCTCCTGATGATTCACCAGGGGTCACTTGCCTTTAAACAGCCCCTATAATCTGAGTTCACGGGTGTCATTTCGGGGCGGTGGGGATTCAGGCACCAGCGAGCAGACGAGGGAGGCCTCTGGGCTGTGATGAGGCTGCGGCCCGGCCTGTTCAAGTCACATGGGCCCCTTGTCCATGGCGTGAGGCCTCTGCAGCCCCACAGGTGGGCCGAGAGGAACTGAAACCGCCGAGTGGGGGTGAGTGTTGCCGTGGCTGAGCGACCAAGCGGCCGCAGGGAGGAACGGGCCGGGCCTGGGAAGTGGGTACAGCATGAACCTTGGGGCCCCTTCCTCCTTCCCCTGGGCCAGCCTCCCACATGGGACAGCTCATCACCAAAGGCTGCAGATGAGGCTCGTGATGCCCAGAGGTGGCAGAGCCTGTACAGCAAGCCAGCAGCCTGGGGTCAGGGTTTCTTGACTCAGCTGCTCTAGGGGAGACCATGGCCCATGGAATTTTAACGCCACTCCACTCCCCACTTGTGTCCAGACCCAAGGCCAGGGGAGCATCTCTCCTGTCGGTCTTGGAGCAGGTGCCAACATTGGCGCAATCCTAGTGGGTATTTATTGAGGGAAGGAAAAAAAAATCAGATATACAACAGCATCCCAAGGAGAGGGCATTGGAGGAGCAAAGGCCCAGGGGCAGGCTGATGACGGAAAGCCATAAACTTAGTTCGATTTTGCCGGGAAGAGCTGAGAGTTGCTGCCTTGGGCCCAGGCCTTGCAGACAGGCACCCCCTTATCTGTCTGCCAGGTCCCGTTGAGCTCCTTCCTTCCTGACTCTGCAGCCTGGGCAAGGTCAACAGCCCTGAGGGGGTGGACGGAAACAGGTGGCTTACTCAGGACAACTTTTGCTGAAAACAAAACAAAACAATTCCCCGACTTAATAGGACGCTTAAAACCTGTCAGCTGCCTTCCGTGGACACGAGTTCAAGGACGATGGCTGGGAGTCTGGGGCTACCCTACTCTGTTGACTTCTGGCTCTCTCCACAGTCCTGTCCTCTGTTTCTTTATCTGTGAAATGGGCATATTCACGGCCTATGCTGAATGCAGCAGTGTCTTGGAACTACAAAGTCTGGTGTGGCCGTGTGAATGTCCTATCTCAAATAGAATCTTTGTTTTGTTTTATTTTGTTTTGTTTTCCTGCCATCCCGATCTGAGGACCCAGAAATGTTCTCATTGGTCACATGAAAGGAATTCTTTTTTTTTTTTTTAAGATGATACTTATTTGACAGAGAGACAGAGAGAAAGAGAGAACAAGCGGAGGGAGTGGCAGGAAGAGGGAGAGGGAGAAGCAGACCACCTGTGGAGCAAAGCCTGAGGTGGGGCTCGATGCCAGGACTCTGGGATCATGACCTGAGCCGAAGGGAAACACTTAACCAACTGAGCCACCCAGGCGCCCCAGGAGTTGAATTCTTTTTTTTTTTAAGATTTTATTTATTTATTTGACAGATGGAGATCACAGAGAAGCAGGCAGAGAGAGAGGAGGAAGCAGGCTCCCTGCTGAGCAGAGAGCCCGATGCGGGGCTCGATCCCAGGACCCTGGGATCATGACCTGAGCTGAAGGCAGAGGCCTTAACCCACTGAGCCACCCGGGCGCCCCAGGAGCTGAATTCTTAATGTTCACATGGTTCAAAGGCTATAAAACCCCCTGAGACATGAGAATTTGCACAAAGGAAAGGGACCAGCTCCTCCCCAGGGTGAAATCCACACCTTGGGCTGCCCCCAAGCCTTTTTTCCCACCATGCCCTCCACCTGGGAGGCCATCCTACCCCCCCCCCAGTTGCCCCCATTTCCCTGGCCAAGGCATTCACTTCTCAGCTATGCCCTGAGCACCTACTGTGTGTCAGACACCATGCAAAGTCCTAGGGACACAGCAGGGAACAAGGAGCTTCCACGGTGGTGGGCAGAGGAAGACAATAAAGAAGGAAGGAAACCAGTTCACAGGTAATTCAATGTAGTGGTAAGTGCTCTGAAACTGACAGAGGATGCCTGATTGAGGGCTGGGCATTGTCAACAGGGGGCAGATGGGGTGGTCGAGAAAGTCCTTTCTGAGGAGCTGATGTGTGAACTGAGGCCCAAGTTATAAGATGGAACCGGATGTGAGAAGATATGGGGAACAGTATCCAAGGCCAAGGCAACAATCAGTGCAAAGGTCCTGAGGTGGGAGCTGTTCTCAGAACAGAGAGGAGGCCAGTGTGCCTGGAGTTGAGGCAGGAGGGCAGCACTGTAAGGTGAAGTGAGGAAGGCAGGCAGGGTCAGAGGATATAAGTCTTGTAGGGCCCGGGAAGCAGGTGAGAGAGATCTTACTTTGAAAGCCAAGAGAGGCCATGGAGGGGCATCAGGAGAGGTTCGGGCTCTGAGTCATGGCTGTCGTGGGGGGATGGGGACTGCTGGGAGTGGGGGGCTGCGGAGAGCTTCTGCACTGGCCTGGCTGGGAGCTGGGGAGACCCCAGGGGGCGGGCAGCGCGGGTGGGATGTGGAGCAGTGGTCAGGGTCGGGAGAGGTGTCAGCAGAATCGCTGACAGGGCTCAAAGACAGGCTGTGCATGAGACGGGTAGGGAGCGGCCAGGATAAGTCCAGGGGTTGGCACGTGTAATGGTGTCCATCAGCTGCCATGGGAAGGGCTCCCGGGGAGCAGGCTAGGGGGCTCAGGGTCCACTGCCCTGGGTCAGGGGTGCCATTGACCTTCCCTCTGGAGATGCCAAGGAGGCTGTGGGCTCCCTGGGTCTGGGTCTTGGAGGCCAGGTCATCCACCGAGAGATGGAGGTGAAGCCACCGGCCACGTCCCTCCTCCAGCTGGGAGCAATGGGGTACTGTGTCCCCAGAGATCCCTGGTCTGACAGGGAGGACGCTTTGTTCCAGAGCCATATGTCCATAGGGGGCCATTTGTCCAGAGTGGGTGCACCTGCCCCCCAGACTTCCTCCAACATCAGAGCTCGGATTTATTGATCCACGGGGGCTCCGGTGGGCTGGGATCCGCCTGCGGGCCCTGATGTGACAGGGTCTGGCCTAGAGGGGGCGCGCGAGAAACAGTCGCCGGAAGAGTGAATGGGATGGCTCTAGGAGGAACCCCTCACCGGACCCCAGCCCAGCCCAGCCCAGCCCAGCCGGGTAAAGGGGGGCCCAGCAGACCCACACGCTGAAGCCTGGCCAGGGAGAAGAGGGGACACAACGTGATATCCCAGTCACGTTTTTACTGTTATACAGAGAGAGGGCTTCACAGGAGTGAGGCGGCTGAAGCATCTCGGGGACAAAATTAAAGGGGGCGTCAAGAAACTCAGGCATCAAGATAAAGAATATTTTAAGACAAGATGTTAAAAAAATCAAATCAATGCAAAAACTCTGATTACGTTCATGAGTTAACAATAATGTATCAAGATCAATCCATTAACGAAACAACGGTAGGTAGGGTGCTCACGGTGTAAGATGTTACCCACTGGGACGGATGGGTCCAAATCCCCTTGTGCTGTATCTCCTTAATTTTCCTTCAAATCTAAAACTGTTCTGAAAATTAAAGTCTGTTTAAAACTTAATGCAAGGGGCGCCTGGGTGGCTCAGTCGGTTAAGCCTCTGCCTTTGGCTCAGGTCATGATCCTGGGGTCCTGGGATCGAGCCCTGCATCAGGCTCCCTGCTCAGCAAGGAGTCTGCTTCTCCCTCTCCTCCCCACTTGTGCCCTCTCTCTGTCCAATAAATAAAATCTTAAAAAAAAAAAAAAGAAAAAAGAAAATGGGAATAGCTCATGGCTCACGTCCCCAAACCAACCACTGCTAGTTTTTCAGATCATTTCTTTCTAGAAAGGTCTTTTTTTGGGGCGGGGGGGTGCAAATCCCGTGCACTATGGGCAGTTTTCCTTCCACAAAATTCATCCCTCCACAAAATGAATACCTATTGATTATCTGTGTAGAGTTGGCCCTCCGTGTGGATACATTTACATTCTGCTTTTTGCCATTGCATCATGAGATTTTTTTTATGCCGTTAAACGCCCTCCCCAAATAGCATTTTCAGGGCTGTACGATATTTGATACCATCCCTAGGTGGGCAGTATAGGTTGATTTCACACTGCAAACTTGCACCCGATTCCCCAACCCTCGCCTGCTTCATTCTTCCCCATGCACTGTCTCTGTCTGACAAATTCTGTATGTTACTTATTAATCTGGGTTGTGGCCCTCATCTGCTACCAGAATCTCAGCTTTCTGAGAAGTAACTGTGCCCGTTTTCTCCTTGCTGAGTCGCCACCACCTAGCAGAGGGCTGCGGACACACTGAATGTTCCCTGAGTCCCCGTGAGAGAACACACATACATCTCTGACCATATTTCAGTTTCCCAGAGGCAGAATTTCTGGGTCATAGGGTATGGAGAGTCTTATGGCTTTTTATATGTTCCCCAAGTTCCCTGCAGAATGATTGTGTCACTTTACCTGTCCACCACTCCCCTGTAAAAGTGCACACTTTCCCATACCCTCAATAACATGGGAGATTCTTTTTTTTTTTGGGGGGGGAGATTCTTTTTAAAATAAAATTTTGCTTATCTGGCAAATGGAAAACAATTACTCGCTTTAAGTTGCATGGTTTTTGTTATTGGTGAAATTGGGCACTTACTTGCTTACATTGCTTCTTTGGCAATTTCCCTGTTCATATCTTTGCCCACTTTTCTAGTACACTGTTTGTGATTTTCTTATTGATTTATAAGAGCTCTTTACATATTAAGGACATTAATATTTTGTCATGACTTTTTTCTTAGTTTAGCCATCTTCATTTCTTACCTAGTAGACTGCAAGAGTCCCTCTATGCTTCCATTCCTGTCAATCTGTTATCTTTTGGAAATGTAAATCTGATCACATTTTTTCCTCCAGTAAAAACTTTCAGTGAGTACACCTCAAATTTGGAATGAAATACAAATCTTTCACAGGCCCTGATGCTTGCCTGCCTTCTAGCATCATCCTGACCCTCTTGTTCTCACTCACTGCTCTTCAGCCACAGACCTTTCTACTCTTCAAACACACTAATATGGTCCTACCACAGGGCCTTTGCACCAGCTGTTTTCCACCCTACACCTGGTGCTCTCTTCCCCCGGCTCTTTGCATGGCTGATTCCTGCTCATCCTTTGGGGCTCAGCTAAGGTGTTATTTCTCTCTCTCTCTTTTTTAAAGTAAGCTCTACGCCCAGTGTAGGGCTCGAATTCATGACCCCAAGATCAAGAGTCTCATGCTCCATTGACTGAGCCAACCAGGGGCTCCTAGGTCTTAACTCTTTCGAAAGACTGTCCTGACCACCCCATCTGAACCTGTCCCCCTGCTGCCTCCCACTCACTGTCACTCTTATCCCATCTCCCTGTGTTGATTTCTTCAGTCCATTCATCACTGTCCTACATCACTCACTCTCTGGAATGTCAGCTCCCAGAGGGCAGAGACTTTACTTGGTTCCTTGTTATAGCCCCAGCACTTAGAACAATGCCTGGCACATGTTATTTGCTCAACAGTTTGACAAGTGTTTGCGGAGGGAAGGAAGAAAAAGGCAGGTGTTGGGGCGCCTGGGTGACTCAGTGGGTTAAGCCTCTGCCTTTGGCTTTGGTCATGATCTCAGGGTCCTGGGATTGAGCCCCGCATTGGGCTCTCTGCTCAGCGGGGAGCCTGCTTTCTCCTCTCTCTCTGCCTGCCTCTCTGCCTACTTGTGATCTGTGTCAAGTGAATAAATAAAATCTTAAAAAAAAAAAAAAAAAGCAGGTCTTCCCACCGCCTAGCATTCCTCCATCATTCTTTGAGCCTGAAAGATCCCCTCCCCAGTCTCTGCAGACACGAGATGCAAATCCCACTGCGAGGGATGCCCCCGTTTTAGCTAACACATTAATGATTCCGCCCTTCCTTCTCTCCTGCAACATTCCCCATGTTTGTTTTTTTAAGATTTTATTTATTTATTTGTCAGAGAAAGAGAGAGAAAAAACAAGAACAAGCAGGCGGGAGCAGCAGGCAGAGGGGGAAGCAGTCTTCCTGCTGAGCAAGGAGCCCAATGCAGGGCTCGATTCCAGGACCCTGGGATCATGACCTGAGCTGAAGGTAGATGCTCAACCCACTGAGCCACCCAGGCATCCCCATTCCCCATGTTTTATTAGGACCCTACTGTGGGCCAGGCCTGCTTTACATCCTGGTGTTCCAGTGTGCTTCTGGCCCTGTGAGCTCACTCCTTCCTTAGCCAGCTCCTCTGTTAGAAGCAAATGCGCTGGGAGTTGCCTAATGCTTTAGCAAAAGTTAATGGGAAACATGACTCATCTTGGGGTGGGGGTCATGGGTGCAGGAATCTGGGAGGGAAGTGGAGATGTCATATTCTTTACACAGTTGCCTTGGGGGACCCCTACTGATCCCCCCACACCCACCCCCCACTGACTGGTCACTCTGAGCCGCAGCTGGAGCTCACCCCCTACCCCGTTCCTATTTCTTCATTGTCCCACTTCCCGCCGAGCCCCAAATCTGAGTCTAGAGACCCCAAACTGCTCTCAAAGTAGTCAGTGAGGTCTCAACTAGACCCAGCTCTCACAGGATGTCTCCTGTCTGACCAGGTAGTGCTGATGCCATGTCCCCCATAGGACACACGTCCCCAGGGCCCCCAGCCAGCCGCTCATGTGGACACAGGTGCTGGCATCCTAGCAGAGTGAGGAAGGGGATTCCATAAGTGGACATGGTTCCCCCTGTGGAGCGTCACATTCCTGAACCCCTACCCAGGCTGTTCAGTCTCATGGGGACAGAACAAAGTTCCAGAATCCACCCATGGTATGACTTTCTTTGCCCTTCCCTTCACGCTGCTGGGAAGCTCCTTCTCTACACTGAAATCACAGGTGTTTTTTTTTAACCCCCTCCCCCCCAGAGTGCGTACACTTCATCCTGAAAGCTTTTCTATCCCTCCCTCCCTCCCTCTTTGCAACTGTCTTTTCAATCTCTTCCCAGGAAAACCGGGAGGCCTGGGGTTGAACAGACTCCTGCCAGGCACCATGCTAATGTCTCCTTGAATCCTCACAACACGCCCCCGTCCATGAAGGACGGGTCATAGTTATCTCCCCATTTCCGAGATGGGGCCACTGAGGCTCAATGGGAGGAGGTAGCTGGGCTCTGTCTGGGGTCTCTGAGGTGGGGGGGTGTCCTGGGCCCCTGATTCTTAACACCCTCCCAGCTCAGCCCAGCCCAGTCCCCCTACCTTGAGCGTGTCCCCTTTGTTGAAGGCGAGCTCATCACTCTCCGTGGCCTGGAAACTGTACAGGGCCACGGACTCCATCCCGCTGTCCCCAGGCCCCAGCAGCTGGGCTCTGAGCGGGGTCGGCTCTTCCTGCTTCCTCTGTAGTCGAGGACCCGAGGACCCGTCTTCCTTTGTTTTGAGAGTGTGCTGGGCTTTTGAAGCTGCCCCTGAGGGAGGAGAAACAGGAAGCTGACATGTCACGGAGCACGGCGAGCCTGTGAGCGGCTGGGCCTCTACCTCAGACCCCCAAAGGCCAGGTATGACTCTTGGGGAGTCCCCGGGGAGCCCTGGGAGTGGGTTCCCTCTTCCACCCATGTCACAGATGAGATACGGAGGTTTCCAGAGAACAAGAGCCTTCCTGGCAGCTCAGGCAATATGTCTCATGGGCCCAGCCATCCCCACCAGCTTGCCCTCCACATTTTCTGAATTCCAATGCCTCTCAGGACTCCCCAGAGCCTGCCTCCCTGACCCCAGCTGACCCTGACATTCAAGGCTCTTCCAAGCCACTACCCCCACCCACAAGCACTCCTCTCCAGACCCATCCTTTGTTATCCCCTCGCCCTGTGAACAAACACTGGGCTCCACCCTGCTCTTTCATGCCCCTTCCCTCTGCACATATGTGACCCTTCCCCTTTCTCTTCCCAGGAGACTCCTATGCATCCCTCAAAGCCCAATTCAAAAGGTGACTTTTCCAGTTTAAACATTGGACGTCCTCCGTGCAATTGAGATCCTAAGGTCAAAAAGAACTGCCAATAAATCTTGACCTCTCGTGAGTAGGTTTGTCACGGGACGTGGTATCAGGGTAACAATTCTGCAACAACTGTGTATTACGGGAAAGAGCATCAGTGGCATTGCTCCAAACCCTGGTTCTTTCTGGGAAAGAAAGGAGACACAGACCAGGCAGGGCAAAGCAAGGAAAAGCCCCGTGGCGTTGGATGGGAACTGGATGGCTCAATGTGAAAGCATGCTGTTTGTTTTTTTTTTTTTTTTTTTCTGTAAAGGAGTTTTTCCTCCTCTGTTTATATCAATGTGGTTACATTTGGCCTTCCTGTTTTCGTCAATGGGTTCGCATCCATTACTACGATGATTGATGTGGGATGCTCAAACCATCCTGGATTTGGCCCATGGGACCCCTTTCACGCTGCCTCCTTGTCCTTCTGCCAAGTGCCCGTCATTCTCTGAGCACTTCCCTTCCACCAGTATGTTCCAGGCCCGTCGAAGCCTTCTCCTGCGTCAGCCTGGAATCAGCCGCCTCGGAGATGAGGTTTACCCAGGATCGAACTGGTGTTAGCTGAGTGTTAGTGCTTCTAGACACACTAGAGGGAAATGCAGAGCTAGGGGGGAGAAACACACACGCACACACGCACACACATACACACGCATGTGTAAATACACCTATATGAACTCATTACATACATTGATATGAAATAGAGAGTTCATTCTAGATGAGTCTCAAGAAACATATTTCCTTGTGGACAGAGTATGTCCATATTTCTACGTTCATGTCTCTGTGTGTCTGTCTAGTTCCGGATAATAGATTAAAAACCGTGAACTCAAGCAGATATGAACCGGTGAGCATGGGGGAGGGTCGAAGCCTGTCCTTTGCCCTCCCCACAGCTTTGCGGAAGGCTGGAAATTTTCTATGTAGAAAGCGGATAGGCTCTGTGAACTATGTGAGCGAACTATAGTTAGCTCAAAATAAAAGGTTTATGTAAAACAAAACAACAAGGGGCACCTGGGTGGCTCAGTCGTTAAGCATCCGCCTTCGGCTCAGATTGTGATTCCCGGGTCCTGGGATCGAGCCCCACGTGGGGCTCCCTGATGGGCGGGAAGCCTGCTTCTCCCTCTCCCACTCCCCCTGCTTGTGTTCCCTCTCTCGCTGTCAAATAAATAAATAAAATCTTTAAAAACGAAACAAAACAAAACAAACAAAAGTCATGGGGCAAGAAGAGGAACACGGCAGAAGCCGTGACCCGCCCCAGAACCCCTAGGACTTGGCCAGCTCTCCACAGCCGCTTGCCAGTCTCCCCTCCTGGCCCCTCCCTGTCTTCCGCCCAGACCCCAGCGTGACAGGATGTTACAAGGCTCTTTCCGGTTCAGTTTCAGCTGAGGTTTCAAAGCCTCAGAATGGGGCAGCCGGGGGTTGGGGGGCACCCCCTCCCCAAGCCTGAGATGCCTAGAGGCAGGCGTGGGCAGCGTTCTCCTTAGGAAGCCGAGCATGCGTCCCCTAGGGTTTGGGGGGGCCAGCCGGCTGGGTTATTTGGTATTTTTCAAAGTCTTTATTCTGTGCCAAGTCACACACACACAAAGGTGAGTGGCTCTCCAAAGGGCCCACAGATAATATGTGGTCGGGCTGAGGGCAGGGTGTCAAGCCTGGGCAGACCTGAGTCAGGCCGGGCCGTGACCCCAGTGCTGCCCGTGACCTTGGCCTGGAGCCTGAGCGGCACACAGAGTGAGCAAAGAGAGCCAGGCTGGGGGTGAGGCACAGATTCAGGAGTTCAGATGGGCCAAGTTCCCAGAGACCACACAGGAACCCCAAATGGGACTTGACTGAGAGGACCCTTGGGGACATCGGGCATCTCAGCTGACGGTAGCTAGTGGGGCCTAGAATGAGGGGGGCATCGGATCCGGCAGCTGGGACAGCATCAAGCCTCTTGTGGGAATTACAGCTGGGGTCCCCGGGGGGTCCCTCCAAAGCCACCCACAGGAGGAGAAAAATCAGCACTGGTCACTGGCCACGCCTGGCCACAGCAGAACCAGTCACATGTGACTCTCTGTCCTAAGAGAGGCCCTAATTCCCTGTGGCTGGCCGATTCATGGTATCAGGACATCCAAGGCCTTATCCCTGGACGCTGTGAAGGTTCCCTCATCTGGCAAAGGGACCTCGCAGATGTGGCTAAGGTAAGGACCTTGAGATGAGGGAGAGGACCCTGGATTGTCCAGGGGGCGCCCTCAGTGTGGCCTCGAGTGTCATCTGAGAGGGAGACGGACGGAGATCCGACGCAGAAGCAGCAGGCATGTGACCGAAGCCCGATGCTTAGACTCCGGCCTTCGAAGAGGGAGGAAGGTGCCGAGAGCCAAGGGATGCGAGGGGAGCGGCTCTGGAAGCTGAGAGAGGCCGCCACGGATTCTCCCCTGGAGGGTCCAGAAGGGGCCAGCCTGCCCACGCCTTGACAGTGAGACTGATTTGGGACTTCTGGCTTCCACAACTGCAGAGAATAATCACGCATCGTCAAAGCCACTGAATTGTGATGAGTTGGTACAGAAGCCACAGGAGACAGAGACAACCCACCTCCCTAGGGGCTGGTCCTACGGGGAGGACAGTCGGAAATGGCAGCTTGAGACTGGGAATAATCACTCCAGGTCCGGAGCTGGGGTCGGGGCTCAGGGAACTGCAGTTTTCAATGCAAGCTGGAGTTCTGTCGTTATTAGACGGGACCGTACCCTTGACACTGCAAGGAGGCAGGACGGAGGACTGAGACACATCTGAGGGACCTCTCCGAGTTTTGGTTCTGGGCAGGGAGGGAAGCATCTGTCAGAGAAAGTTTAATGAGGGAGAGGAGAGAAAGGACCAAATTGTTTTCTGAGGCCCTTTCACTCAAGAACTCTTTCTTCATGGAGCGCCTCGCTGGTACAGTCAGTAAAGCGTCTGGATCTTGGTTTCTGCTCAGGTCCTGATCTCAGGGTCCTGAGATCGAGTCCTGCCTCAAGCTCTCTGCTCAGC
>PISX010017257.1:0-43893 GCA_004024625.1 Mellivora capensis | reverse complement strand
CAAACTGAGGGTTGCGGGGGGGAGGGGGTCGGGAAAGGGGGGTGGGGTAATGGACATTGGGGAGGGTATGTGCTATGGTTAGTGCTGTGAAGTGTGTAAACCTGGCGGTTCACAGACATGTACCCTTGGGGATAAAAATTTGTTTATAAAAAATAAAAATTAAAAAAAAAAAAAAGAAATAGCAGAGGACATGAACAGACATTTCTGCAAAGAAGACATCCAGATGACCAACAGACACATGAAAAGTGCTCCACATCACTCAGCATTAGGGAAATACAAATCAAAACCACAGTGAGATACCACCTCATACCAGTCAGAATGGCTAAAATTAACAAGTGAGGAAATGACAGATGTTGGCAAGGTTGTGGAGAAAGGGGACCCTCCTATACTATTGATGGGAATGCAAGCTGGTGCAGCCACTCTGGAAAACAGTATGGAGGTTCCTCAAAAAAGAGAGCTACCCAATGACCCAGCAATTACACTATTGGGTATTTACCCTAAAGATACAAATGTAGTGGTCCAAAGGGCCATGTGCATCTGAATGTTTATAGCAGCAATTTCCAAAATAGCCAACTATGGAGAGAACCTAGATGTCCATCAACAGATGAATGGATAAAGAAGAAGTTATATATATATATATATATATATATATATATATATATATATATATACACACATACACACACACAATGGCATACTATGCAACCATCAAAAAAGTGAAATCCTGCCATTTGCAAAAACATGGACTGAACTAGGGGATATTATGCTATGCGAAATAAGTCAATCAGAGAAAGACAGTTATCATATGATCTCTCTGATATGAGGAATTTGAGAGGGAGGGCGGGGGTTCATGAGGGGTAGGGAGGGAAAAAATGAAATAAGATGGTGCCAGAGAGGAAGACAAACCATAAGAGACTCTTAATATCAGGAAACAAACTGAGGGTTGATGGGGGGTGGAGGGGAGGGATAGCGTGGCTGCGTTATGGACATTGGGGAGGGTATGTGCTATGGTGAGTGCTGTGAATTGTGTAAGCTTGATGATTCACAGACTTGTACCCCTGAAACAAATAATACATAATATGTTAATAATAATTTTTAAAAGTACAACACACCAAAATCTGTGAGATGCAGCTAAAGCACTGCTGAGAGGGAAATTTACAGAATTAAATGCTTATATTAATTAAATGAGATAAGGTCTCAAATATACAAACAAAAGTAGCAAAAGAATAATAATAAAGCACAGATGAATATATCTCATGAATTTTATATAAAATTCTTCAGTGTGTGGCATCTGGTGGCTCAGGTAGTTAAGTGTCTGCCTTCAGCTCAGGTTGTGATCCTGGGGTCCTGGGATCAAGCCCCAGATCGGGTTCCCTGCTCAGCAAGAAATCTGCTTCTCCCTCTCCCTCTGCTAATCTCTCCCTCTCTTTCTCTCTCTCTTTTTCTCTCTCTCGTCAAATAAATAAAATCTTAAAATAATTAAAATAAAATAAAATAAAATTCTTCAATGAAATATTAGCAAACTGAATCCAAAAAAGTTAAAATGAATTATGCACATAACAAAATGAAATTATTTCCACATATGCAAACTGGTTTAACATCCAGAAATCAATCAATGTTATATACCATGTATCAATAAGCTAAAGAAAAAAAAGGTACATGATTATAACTAATTGACTGAGAAACAGCATTCAATGAAAGCATTCATTCATGAGAAAAACTCTCTAGAGGGAACCTTCCTCAGGTTGATAACATCTAAAAAACTTACAGCTAACTTTGTAATAAATGGTGAAAGACTGGATGCTTTCTCCATACTACTGGGAACAGGGCAAGTATGTTCTTTTTCACTACTTTATTCAACATAGTGCTGGAGTTTCTAGTAATGCAATAAGACAAGAAAAAGAAACAAAGGTCATAGAGATTTGAAGGTTAAAATAACCCCTATTTGCAGATGACATGATTGTCTATGTAGAAAGTCCCAGAGAATCTAGAAAAAAAGCCCTAGAACTAATAAATGAGTTAAATAATTTCACAGGATACAAAAGCAATATAAAAATATGAATTGCATTTCTATATATTAACAAAAAACCTCGTAAAACTGAAAAATATAATACCTTTTACAGTTGTTCTATTGAAAATGAAATGCTTAGATATATACTTATTAAAATATCTATAGGATTTACATGTTGAAAATTATAAAATGCTGATAAAAGAAATCAAGTATACCTAAATAAATTGAGAGATATACTCATTTCTGCATTGAAAGTTTCAAAAACTAAAAACCATTCTCTTCTCAAACTGATCTATAGGTTTAATGTAATTCCTATAAAAATCCCAACAAGAATTTTTATAGATACAGACAAGCTTATTCTGAAATTCATACAGAAGGGCAATCTTGACAAGGAATTAAAAAGTAAGAAAAATTGCTCTACCCAATGTTAAAGCTTACTATTTTGGCATGTTATTCAGAAAAGTGCAATATTGGTTTTAGACAGAAAAAACAATAGAAAAAAATTTTTTTCCAGATTTAGGACAAGCAGAATTCTTAGACTTGTCCCCAAAATATAATCCCTAAAACTAAAAAGTGATCATTTAGGCCTCATTACAATTAAGATCTTTTGCTCTGGGAAAATCCATATGAAGAGAATGAAAGGCAAATTAGACGAAATTATTTGCAAACTACATTCTAGTAAAAGGGCCAGCATCTAGAGTATATAAAGAACTCTCAGAACTTGGCAGTAAAAAAACAACATAATTAAAAACTGTGTAAAAGATGTGAACAGATATCTCACTGAAGAAGATATACAGATGACAATGAGCTTATGGAAAGTTTTTCAACAGGGACGTCTGGGTGGCTCATGATTTCTGCTTAGGTCATGATCTCATGGTATGTAAGATTGAGCCCCCACATCTGTCTCCAGCTCAGCAGGGAGTCTGCTTGAAGATTCTTTCCCTTTGCCCCTCCCCTCTAAAATAAATAAATAAATCTTTTTTTTTTTCTTTAAATATTGTATTTATTTATTTGGTAGAGAGAGAGAGCACAAGCAGAGGGAGCAGCAGGCAGAGGGAGAAACGGGCTCCCCGCTGAGCAAGGAAGCCTGAAGCAGGGGTTGATCCCAGGACCCCAGGATCATGTCCTGAGCCAAAGGCCGATCCTCAATTGACTTGAGCTACCCAGGTGCTCCTAAATAAATCTTTAACAAGAAAAGGTGTTCAATATTGTTAGCCATTAGGAAAATGTAAATTAAGAGATCACTACACAGCAGAATAACTAAGATAAAAAATAATGACAACACCAAACACTACCAAAGATACAGAGAAACTGGATCGTGTGTGGCATTGCTGGTAGAAATGGAAAATGGAAAAATGGAATAGCCACTGTAGAAAAGAGTATGGCAGATTATTACAAAATTAAACATGGAATCACATACAACTCAGCAATTCCACTCCCAGGCATTTACCCCAGAAAAATGAAAACTTATGTTCACACAAAAACCTGTATAAAAATATTCATAGCGGGGGCGCCTGGGTGGCTCAGTGGGTTAAGGCCTCTGCCTTCGGCTCAGGTCATGATCCCGGGGTCCTGGGATCAAGCCCCACATCGGGCTCTTTGCTCGGCGGGGAGCCTGCTTCCTCCTCTCTCTCTCTCTGCCTGCCTCTCTGCCTACTTGTGATCTCTGTCTGTCAAATAAATAAATAAAATCTTTAAAAAAAATATTCATAGCGGCTTTATTTGTAATAGCCCCAAACTACAGTCCAGAGATGTTGAAATAGGTGATTGGTTAATCAAATTACAGTACATACAGAAGACAAAATACTATTCAGCAATAAAAAGGAACAAATTACTGATAGAGGTAACAACTTGAAAGGATCTCCAGGGAACGGACAGGTTCATCCCAGTAGTGGTGGCCTCCCAACCCTGTCCTGTCTCTGTCGTGGAGAACCCACCTTGGCACGGGCTCTGTCCAGCCTTGCATGGAGTAAAAATGACAGCAATCAAGCATGCATTACAAAGAGACGTTTTTACACCAAATGATGAACACCCGCTGAGTATTGCCATTGTCTCCAAAGCAGGAAAAAAGAAAATGCCCTGTGCAGTTGAAGAAGGTCAAATTCAAGAAATCTGGTCAAGGAGATTTCTACAAAAAAAAAAAAACAGATTGCTTGGGCTCTTTGAGACCTTGCTGTGGTAGACACCAAAAAAAAAAAAAAAAAAAAAAAAAAGTTTTTCTTAGTTCTTTGAAAAGAGAGAAAGAAAAAGAGTAAAAAGGAGAGAGACAGGGATGGGGAGGAGAAGGAGGGAGAGAGGAAGAAGGGAGAAAAGAAGGAAGAAAGGGAGGAAGGGAAGGAACGAAGGAAGGCAAGAAGGGAGGAAATTCCAGGGAATTATACTGAGCGAAAAAAACAATCCCAATAGTATATGCTGTATGATTTTATTTATGCTATATTTTGAAATGACAGAATCTTAAAAATGAAGAACAGAGTAGTTATTGCCAAGGATTAGGAAAGTGGGTGGGGTAGGTAAATGGGAGGTGATGCAGTTATAAAGGGTAGCACAGGGATCCTTATGATGATGAAGGAACCATTCTGTATCTTGCCTATGGTGGTGATGCATGAACTCACACATGTGACAAAATTGCATAGAACCAAATACACACACACACACAAATGAGTAAAAGTAAAACTCGGTAAATCTGAATAAGTTTGGTGAATTGTATTAATGTCTACGTCTTGGTTGTCATATTGTATATCAGTTTGAAAACCTTCCCTGAAGGGAAGCCTGCATGGCTCAGTCAGTTAAGCATGTGACTCTTGATTTTGGCTCAGGTCATGATCTCGGGGTTGTGAGATCAAGCCCCACATTTAGCCTCGCCTTGGGTTCCACGCTCAGTGGGGAGTCTGCTTAAGATTCTCTCTCTCTCCCTCTGCCCCTCCCCCTGTTTACATGCACACTCTCTCTAAAATAAATAAGTCTTTAAAAAAAAAAAAGAACAAGAAAAGAAAAGCTTCCTTGGAGATGAAACTTGAAGGGAAAAATTATTCAATTGACCAAAGGATATGCTATAGCACATATATCCCTCCCATGTGATTCAATTTATCCAACATGGGACTAAAATTTTTTCAACCACTCCCCAGTGGCAAATTATCCAAAACCATCTTCCTACTTATACAAAATCTAGAGGAAAATATTAGATAGTCATTAATGCCTGGGTCCATAATCTCTTTTTCAAGCAGAGAAGGTACCATTTTCTGGCTTATTTCTTTTCTGACTGTTAGAATAGCAATAGTATTCAAGAGGAAGGAAATATGAGATAGGATTTTAATCAAAATCTTGATTTTCCAAAACCATGCCCAAAAGAGTAAAACCAGGTAGAAAGGACAGAAAGACAAAAAATACATAGAGCAGATGATCAAGACAAATGGATAGTAATAAGCGCTATGCAGAGGATTACAATGGATGGCATTACGAGTGACATCGGTTACTGTGGAGAATAAAGGAGAGGACCTTTTCAATCCAAGGCCCCCAAGTGTGAAGAAGCTGGGTGTTTGCAATGATGAGAAAGTGGCCAGTGAGGCTGAAGCACATTGAGGAGAGAGGTAGAGAGTGAGGTCATCCAGAGTGGTCCAGCATACAGGCATGGTAAGAGCCAAGAGTTTGGATATTATTCATTTAAATTTCCCATTCTTTTTACCTTCATACTATATAAACCAGAGCTGACTGCATTGCATTGCACATGGCAGATATCAATAAATGTTTATTAGATATAATTTAAGCCAGAGCTAGGATTCAGTTTTCTTCTTTCTTCTCTGATGTTTTCCCACAACATCATACAGTGTCTCTTCTTCTAAAAAAGCAGAATAAATAAATGAAACCCACAGGCATCTGGTCCTGGGCACTTTCCAGGATTATCCTTTGAGTACACTGGGTAGCTCATTCTCCTAAGTACTTTGGCACTTCATTTATAGTATTCATGAATTCAATGAGCTCTTTAGTAGGTAATATGACTCAGGACCATCAGAAACAAAAAATAAATCTGGGTCTAAGTAGACTATGGCAATTCATTCAGTTCAATACCACTGATTGAACATAAACAAAATCTCTCTCCATTCCAGTCTAAACAGATAAATGATAGCAGCATATAAACATATTTTATAAACACCAAGCCTACTATGAAAACTAGAAATGAAAATCTCATCAATCAGAAACAGAGAGGTTTTTCTGAAAGGCATATAGAGAACCATAGCTGAGCTGGGTTTCTGGATCACACTGTGTCTGAACATCTGGGACCTGAGTCATTCCAGGGGAGGAGAAAAGCAGACTGCCCTGGATTGAAAGATCGAAATGCCCACCTCTACGGAAGGGGGCCTCATGGCACAGAAGCACATCAGTTACTTTGGGGAAGAGTACTGAGATTAGATTATAGTATTAAATTCTCAGGACTGCCACAACAAAGTACCACAAACTGGGTGGTTTAAAACAACAGAAATTTATTGTCTCAGGTCTAGAGGCTAGATGTCCAAAATCAAGGTGTCAAGAGGGCCATGGTTTCTCTGACACCTGTAGGGGAGACTCCTTCCTTGTTTCTTGTAGCTTCTGGAGATTTGCTAGCAATATTTGTCATTCCTTGTCTTGCAGCTGCATCACTCCCAATCTCTGTCTACACCTTCACATGGTGTCCCTGTGTCTCTTCTCCTCTTATGATACTAGTCATATTGGCCTAAGGGCTCACTCTACTGCATAATGACCTCATTTTAACTGAATTAATTGCAACTACAATGATCCTGTTTTCCAGTAAGTTCTCATTCTGAGGTACTGGGAGTTAGGACTTCAACATACCTTCTTGGAGGATGCAACTGAGCTCCCAACACATAGCAAGATAACTAATACACCTCACCAAATTGTTCAAGTGTGAAGAAGGTAGAAAGAGAATATTTTCAGGCATATTCAACCCATAACAGTGATGTATAGAGAACTGCTTCCCCAGTAACCATCCCCAGTGGTTACTGCCAGAACATCTTTTTCTACATATTTATGATTCCATAAAATATGGTTTTATTGGATTTCAAAGGTTATATAAATGTTATAGTGTGAATATCCTGCAGGTGCTTTCTGTTTTTCACTTGTTATGTTTTTGAATTGTATTTATGTTGGAAAGCTAGTTCATTTTTTAAATTGCTTTATGGTACTGGATTGTAGAGATATAACCTATTTTATCATCAAAACTTTCTCTTGTGAATGAATGCATGTTATTCTCTGTTTCCTTTCATGAGTGTGTGCGTTTTTCTCTACTGGCTTCTGCAGAGGCTTTCTCCACCTGGCTGTGTGTCATGGGAGGCTAACCTCTTGCGAGTGCATCACCAGGATTCCCTTGCTTTCTGACTCAGAATTGGGTTTTGCAAGGCACCAATAGCAAGATCAGCTGGCAGAAAGAGAAATGGTGCTTTCCCTTTGCTGGTCCACTTTTATATAGGGGCTACATTCCTCTACCAGCCTCCTGGAGGGTAGCCTTTCACCCCATGGTTTTAGCTCTCCTGATTCCAGCAACACTGCTTCATGCTCTTACCATTTGATCTATGGATGATAGTGACTTTCAGCTCTTGCTACTTTCTGGGTGGTTTAGAAACCTTTGTTGCAGTCTCCTAAACTTACTAGCACCACTATAAATAATCTTCTTTTTTTTTTTATTCCCTCAATTTACTGCTCAAGTATACCTTCCATTTCTTGTCAAAATCTTGACTGATATAGTAATTGGTTCCAGAAGTGGCTCTAAGACACAGTCCATCAAATTGGATTATGGAGTTGGGTCATGCATACATTTAATGAGTGTATCCTTCCCCAGAGGGAAATGGGACCCTGGTAACCTGGGGCAAGCTATAGCTGGTATTTTTACTAAAACAATTTGCCCCTGGCATTTGATATGAACCTATTGCTCTAGCAAAATACTTTCCTTTTAGTTTCCATCAGTAAGTATAACCTGCAACATCTCACCTTTGTCCAGTGGCTCAGCGGTACACTTTGCTGTCTTTTATCAAAGCTCTGTCGGATCTCTGTCATGTTGTAGATCCTCAACGTGTCATCTGTGAACTGGTTTCTGGTCCCTGTTTCTTGCTTGTCCTCAATGAATTAAAGAGTTTGCGCCAGAATATGAAACTATGTATGTTTAGGTCCAGTCACAGATTTTTTCCTTAACAAGTCTTTCTGATGAGGGAGAAATGCATTGATTTCCATTCGGATGCAAACTCTTTACCTCGTTGTTGCAGGCAGGTACTTTGAATAGCAGTTATTATGGTCTGGAGGGACCTTGATCATCTGGAGAATATCATGTTGAGGCATATTAATTTGGCCATGTCTTTAGGAAGAAACTAGCTACTAGATGTCTTAAGAAGAAAAAGCATGATTGAGGAAGGGAGAAAAAAAAAAGTCAACGTTCATAGACCCGTGATATTTATGAAGTGTCTAATAGGACAATGGTCTGAAAAATATCAAGATATTCCTCTTCAGTGAGAGATATGCTATCTCACATTGCATAACCCACAGCAAAAGGGCCCTAGCACTTAGGATATCTAAGAGATTGTGTATGGGTGTACTGTTCTAGTCCATCTACCAGATAATCTGTAAGGCTTTTCTAAGCTCAATGTGCAGCAAGGAGTCTGCATCAGGTCCACCTTTCTGCACAGACTGCCCTGCCACTTAGGCCTTTGACTCAGCAGACTGAGTGAGTGGTGCTTAGAGAATTTGTGGCAGAAAGAGATAAAACATGTAGCCAGTAGTGGGAACGTCATAATGCAGATCCCTGAGATTTTGGAGAAAGGCTACTTGCTCGTTTGCCAACTACTGTTTTCCTTTAGTAGAGCTGCTTTGAATTTGCCACTACAGGAAAAGAACAGCACACTATGGAATGGAACACCAGTGGCTATGACAATGGACTATAAGAATAGCTACCATCAACATCTGAGTGTCCGCTGGTCCAAGGAATTATGAACTTGGATGTGTGCGGCAGCATTCCAGTATGAAATGTGATTGGTACATAGAAGACTGAGCCTGAGCAGGTCAAGAAGCCACAAGTATGTCTCAGAAGTGATGTCTCCTGACATCTGCTTCTACTCCTCACTTCTTCTGGCAAACCATGCCTATGGCCTCATTGAGATTCTAAAGTCATCACGGTTTTATTAGTCGGTGATTAGGTTGTCTGTTGGCTTGTCACCATATCCACCCTACTTGTTTTGCCGGCTCTTGAACAAGGGTTGGCAAAAAAAGTGCCTGTGGACCAAATTCAGGCTGCCACATCTTTTGTACTGCTTCCAAACTGAGAATGGTTTTTACATTTCTGAATGGTTCAGGGGAAATCTAAATAAAAATAAGAGTTCATGACATGTAAAAATTCAAATTTTAGCACCTCTGTGTGCTTTCTGACAAAGCCTAAAATATTTGACTCTCTGGTCCTTTGCAAAAAAAAAAAAAGGTGTCAAACCTGATCTAGAAACCTGGGGACTGGATTGCCCCAAATTCCTGTAGATTGAATTTCACTAATGAGGGGTACTCATAAGAGACTTAGAAGAAAGAAAAGAAGCACAAGATAGTTTTTTCTAAAGACTATAAGAAACTTCAGAGCTTTGGCAGACAGCTGAGAGCAGGTTTTGTCAACAGCTTCTAGGTATCCCCTTGTGAATTAGCCATGAAGCCCAGTGGAGATCATAAATAACTATTGCATGTTATAATTTGCTGAATTCTGAGGGTAGCTTCCCCCCAGGCTTCATTCTTCCCAATTTTCCAAAGACTTGTATAAGCCTTGCTTTCCTATATTCCTCCTGGAAACACCTCAAGAAGGTATTTCTGATCTACCTGGACCTCAACTGTGTCAATCAGAAAAGCCCTAAAATCAATAAGGAAAAAAAAAGTTAACTCATGCCTCGCTAGAGCCATGACTGGAATGATGTGTTCTGTGAGAGTATATAATAAAGGAATTCTTATCTGTTTGGGGGAATCAGGGAAAGTTTCCCTGAGGAAGGGAAAACTGATCTTAGATCTAAAAGTGTAAGAATTAACTAGGCAAGGACTGAAGCTTTCAGGCCAGAGGAAGTATTATAGGAATGAGGGCTGGTATGCAAATAATACTTTAAGAGGAAGAACATGGTGGTATGAAGAGAGAAAATTCCAGTATAGCTAAAAATTAGAGAGCAAGGTACAACAGAAAGCTGGGTTTGCGGGGAGGTCAGACTGTACAGGACCTTCTGAGCTGGCTTGAGGATTAGGGTTTTCTCCCATGAGCAATGGGAGACACTTTCACGACTGCTGTTGGTCATGAAAACTGGTAGAAGACATGACTCGAGAGATCGGCTTGTATAATGGGTGGGAGAGTTGTAAGAGAGAAGAGTACCCCCAAGGGTGTCCCTTTCTTGGACAAGACATATCAGTGAACTATCAGTCAGTTTAGCTGGAGATTAATTTAAAACATGGAGGACCTAACATGGCAGGAGTTTGGAGTTTATTTTGCTGTCAATGAAAAGTTATCCTTAACAACACTCTTCTGAAGATGTTTCGCAGTAGACTTAAACTGAAATATCAAATTTGAATTTAGGTTGAGAAATGCTGTTGGCTTTTGTTAATGATAGTGTTTTGCGGTTCTTGAAATGAGACAAAGAGGCTTAAAGGTACAGGAAATTGGTGGCTTTGGTAAAGATTATGCATTGTTTCATATTAAAAGGAGCTGTTGCAGGGGTTTTCTTTATGTCAAGGCTAGAGAAATAGAGAAAATAGATTATGACACTTTTGAATATTAGATGAGTAAATGTCAGATCTCCTAGGTTGTGTTCAACAAAGTTGAGATGGCTCTTCAGAGTTGCAAAATTGCTCCAACTGAGGCAAAGAGGCCCAGCCTCTACAGGCCTGCCTTGACAAATCATTGGCTGCAGACTACCTAGAAGGAGGGGATGTAACCTTCGGTGAGGAAGCTTAGTGGTTCTGAGGACTCTGGAGATTCAGGATCCTTAGTACATTTCCCCAGATGTACCCATTCCAACTTTCAGGGTCACACTCTCTCTTCATCAGTGCCCTGCTCTTGGCATATTAGACCTGCTGGGGTTAAGAATTCAACCTGCTCTGGAGCAGATCCTTTTATAAGTAAGTCCTAGGTCTGACTCTCAGCTTTTTCTGCTCTCTAGCTAAAGGAAATGAGAGTCTCTGTATGGTGTCGAGGAGACTCACTGATTTTGCCACTCTCACATGTGCTGGTGATTAATTACCATCAGCTTTTCATGATTTTTCCCACTATGTCCATTAGCCCAGCAATAACTGTCTGATTCCATCATTCTTATAATTATTATTTTCCCCCAAACGCTCAAAATCCTAAGGTACCGCACCTGCCAGCACATTCCATTTGACCAATAGCTCATCCTAGTGCACCACTGGTAAAAATTTTAAGAGTTCCAGCGCAAATACATGCCAGGGGCTATGAGCACACTACCTACCTCTGGTGATGGGCTTCTTATTGCCACACGGTCAGTGGAGGATCTAGCTTCAAAATCACATTTTTGAGTTTGCTTCCTAGGTATACTCCCAGTACCACCTCTTTTAGGTTGGATTCCCCTGGAAACAGACTCTGGGATTTGAATCCAGATTTATTGGGGAGTGCATTTACCGAGGAACCTCACCAGTTAGGGATGAGGGAGTCAAAATAGGGAAGAGGATAAAATTGAATTGTAATAAGTTGCAACAGAGGCCTCACCTGATGCTACAGAGTTTTCTGAAACTGAGATAGCCTTTCAGAATTGTCTCAACTGAACCAAGGGTATCAAGAGCTTTGTACCATAACTTTGACTACTTATTACATTCAAACAGCCCTCAAGGACATGTCTTAATATTGACTGAGCCTACTTCTTTCAGCCAAGGATAATTGCTAGAGATAAATTCAATTGGGAGCCATTGCCAGCAATACTTCTAGTAGCTGAGGGAGTGAATACATTACTTCTGAGCATTTCACATTTGTTTCAACTAGAGGGTTACTAAAATAATAATGAAAAGTATGAAACCAATGTATATTTAGGCTTTTAAAAAGGGGAAAAAAGAAAATATATAATCTTGTAATATTTGTATTACAGAAAGTAAGTGTAAAGATAAAAGAACAGAAACACTAAGCCTTTGGGGCCAGTCCACCTTTAATGATTAATATTTCCCCTCCGGCTAAATTTGACTTTAAAGAAATCCCTGCCCACCATACTGGGTTTGAAGATCCAAAAGAGACAAGCACTGAGAATTTTATAATAATACTATAATCAACTTTGGACAGAGGAAATTTTTCAAAACTGACAACTCTGGCATTACGAGTTTTGGGATCTTAAGGAAACACAGGGGAGCAACTCTTATAATTTTATAACTACTTTTAAAGAATTTTGACTAGTTCTGTTTTGCCACTAGAGGCATCCTTTTTATGTAAATATTAAAGGAAACATACATTGATTTCAGATTGCTTGGGCTCAGATCCTATCTGCTACCTACTAACTGGGTGACAAATAAGTTTCTAAGTCTTTGTATGCCTCAGTTTCCTCATATGTGAAATATGTGGGAATGATAATATACCCACCTCATGGGTTGACTGTGAAGATTAAATGAGTCAAGTATTTTGTACAGGGACTGGCATCATTCAATCAATGATTGTGGTCATACGTTTATATACACGCACACATATACACACACACACACACACATCACACATACATATATAAAATGCGTTTTATATATGTATGTGTATGTGTATAAATACATATATAAAATTCTTAGAAGAAAGCATAAGCAGTAATTTATTTGATATCCATGATACAAACATTTTTCTAGATATGTCTCCTCAGGCAAGGGAAACAAAAGCAAAATTAAACTGTTGGGACCACACCAAAACAAAAAGCTTTTGCACAATGAAAGAAACCATCAACAAAACAAAAAGACAACCTACTGAATAGGAGAAGATATTTGCAAATGATATATCTGATAAAAGGGTTAATATCTAAAATATTTAAAAAATTATATAATGCAATCTGAAAAAAACAAATAATCTAATTAAAAATGGGCGGTGGGGGGTGACTGGGTGGTTCAGTCATTTAAGCGTCAGACTCTTGACTCTTAATTTTGGCTAAGGTCATGATAATAGGATCGTGAGATCAAGCCCTGGGTGGGGGGATCCGTGTTCAGCGGGGAGTCTGCTTGAGATTCTCATTCTCCTTTCCCTCTGCCTCTTCCCATAATGCTCTCTCAAATAAATACATAAATCTTTTTTTAAAAAATGGGTGAAGGATTTGAATAGACATTTTTCCAAAGAAGATATACAGATGGCCAACCAACACATGAAAAGATTTCACCAATATCAGGGAAATGCAAGTTAAAATCACAAGGAGACATCACCTCACACTTGTCAGAATGGCTAAAATCAAAAACAAATGAAATAACAAGTGTTGGTGAGGTTGTGAATACAAAGGAAACTTCATGCGCTGTTGGTGGGAATGTAAATCAGGACAGTCATTATGGAAAACAGTATGGAGGTCCTTCAAAAACTTGAAAAAAATAGAATTACTATATGATCAAGTAATTCTACTACCGCAAGAAAACAGAAAACACTAATCAGAAAAAATACATGCACCCCTATGTTTATTGCAGCATTATTTATAATAGTCATGATACGGAAACAACTAAGTGAAGTGTCCATTGACAGATGAATGGATAAAAAAGATGTAGTGTGCATATATATATATACACATTTATACATATATATAATATATATATATATTATATTACTCAGCCATTAAAAAGAAGGAAATCTTGGGCGTCTGGGTGGCTCAGTGGGTTAAGGCTCTGCCTTCAGCTCAGGTCATGGTCTCAGGGTCCTGGGATCTAGTTCCGCATTGGGCTCTCTGCTCAGCGGGGAGCCTGCTTCCCCCTCTCTCTGACTGCCTCTCTGCCTACTTGTGATCTCTCTCTCTCTGTTAAATAAATAAAACCTTTAAAAAAAAAAAAAAGAAGGAAATCTTGTCATTTGCAGCATGCGTGGATGGACCTAGAAGTATAATGTTAAGTAAAATAATTCAGTCAGAGAAAGAACAAATACCATATGATTTCACTCATATGTGGAATTTAGGAAACAAAACATATAAACAAGGAAAAAAAAAGATAAATTAAAAAAAAAACAGACTCTTAATTATAGAGAACAAACTCATAGCTGCCAGAAGGATATAGGTGGCAAGATGAGGGAAATAGATAAAGGGGATTAAGAGTACATTTACTCATGATGAGCACTGAGAAATGCATAGAACTGTTGAATCATCAGATTGTACACTAACATAACATTGTATGTTAATCCCTTCACATGTAATTTTGATAATCTTACAATTTTAGCAGATTGGATATGCCATCATGTCCTCTCTACTGTGTTAATCTTTACTACATATCTTAATTTCACATATGGCTATTGGAGCAGATGCAAAATTGAGTTGAGTTGAGTGAGATTAAGCATGGTTTGTGTCAAAAATAACCTGTTTATAGGAGGACTGACACTATAAGCCTAAACCTTTTATACTAGATAGGAAGTTGATTTCAGCTCAGATAGTGCCATACTTTAGAGTTTTTGGAGATCATGAGAATTATTTTATATTCCTTTTTAATTATTTATTTTGATAGAATATATATAGTATGAACACTGTCTTTGTAACTTATATTTAGAATCAATCTAATCTTGGTAGAGTACAACAGGAAAGTTTAATTTTTCTTCACTATCACTTTCAACATGTCTGATTTGATCTTGCCTTCTTCATTCTTGATGATATCCAAGGCAGACAGATCCTATAGCTTCCTGAGAACTTTCAATTAAAAGAAGTTTAGGAGTTATAAATTCCAGAACAGACCACAACTGACTTAAATCTTAATCCAGTTAAAAGCAACTCCCTTTACTATCCCAACTCTTGCTGACCTGGGCTTGTGGTCTTACATTAGTGTAGAGTCTGTTCACTTACTCTTTTTCCCTCTTGCCTGATGTAAAAGAAATCCAAACCAAAACCGTGAAGGAGAAAAAAATAATTAGAACTGGGTATAATTTCTTAGGCATTTATCTTTTGCTTCTTTGGTCCTGTAATTTTGTTTTTTCTCGGCTGCCCCTGATAAGCTGACTGCAGTTACTCTGGAGCTGATATCCAACAGTCAGTATGTGGAGCATTTCATTCTTTAGAGAACGTTTGGGGACTTTGGCCTGGTTTTGTGATATCTGTATGCCTTCTCTGACTGACATATGGTTCTGCTCAACTCAGGTCCTTCATCTGGTGGGTTTACTCCATGGTCTCTGACTGCTGAGCTTCTGCTGCCCCAAAAATCCCCTTCATAAATGGGGAACTTCAACAAGGAATAATCCCTGCTCTGTCATAGCAAATGGTTGGGAGTGATGGCTATGTGTGGCTCCCTGTCCTTGGGCCCTGCTATCAGAAGCTACTTCCACTATCAGTTTAACTTCAGGATTATCCAGGTGAGAGTTAGAGACATGCTGCTATGTCCATGTATGCTTCCAAACACTAGAGACACAGGTAAAGCTATCACAGTCTCTTCACTGCACTCTGTAGGCTCCATGCTCAGTGGGGAGTCTGCTTGAGATTCTCTCTCTCTCTCTCCCTCCGCCCCTTCCCCCACTCACACTCTCTAAAATAAATAAATCTTTAAAAAAAGATCTTACAGAGATGTGTATGTTGGTTCTTCTTTAGAGTGAGTGGGTTCCTATCATTTATGGCTTATAATATTGGTAATTTAACCAAAGTTCTAAGAGATAAAAAAAAAAGTCCAATTATCTATGGAAGATGTTGGATAATTTACCTTATCTCTTTGTGTTCAGTTTTCTAGTTTGCAAAATGGAGAAGTTAATAGCACTGATGTACAGCATTGTTGTGAAGCTTAAAAAAGGTAACCCATGTAGAATCCATGGCTGTTGAGCACAGTTCTTAGTACACAGTAAGAATTCAATCAATGTTAGCCAGCATCATATAATCTGGTGTATTTATCTAAGTATAGATAAATACTGATGGACTGTGTATTTACTCATTATTCAACACATATTTCCCAAACACTTAACCATTGTAGGTTAAGTGGGAAGGGTAATGAATAAAACAGAGAACACTCATGAAGCTTACATTCTAGCAGGGGAAGGCCAAATAATAAGCAATTGAGTGAGATATACAATGTGTTGGACAAAGATTAAAACTATGAAGAAAAAAAAAAACTATGAAGAAGAGTAAAGCAGGGATAACAGATCAGGAATGTAGAGAAGTGCCACTACTTTAAATGATGGAAAAACTCACTGAGAACATGACATTTGACATCAGAGAGCTGAGGTAGAGAGTATTATTCAGCATGTTAACAGACAATGTGTTAATTAAATTCAGTATTATAATCTTTTAAAAGTTTAGTATTATCTATAACTCAAACAGGTAACTAAGCCCTATTTTCAATGAAGAAAAATTACCTCAATGCACGTAGATTAATTCAGTTGTTCAGAGACAATTTACACTGTATGTAAAAAACTATGTCTTGGGTGCCTGGATGGCTCAGTTGTTAAGCGTCTGTGTTCAGGTCGTGACCTTCTCCCACTCCGCCTGCTTGTGTTTCCTCTCTCACCGTGTGTCTCGGTCAAATAAATAATAAAATCTTTAAAAAACAACAAACAAACAAACAAACAAACAAAAACTATGTCTTGGTCCAGCCTGGAGATCCTCCTTTTTCTTGCCTTGTAGCATGTCTTGTGATTTTGTTCTTGTTGAAGGCTAGACATGAGACGATAGAACCTGAGGTAAACAGGCCTTAATCTGAGGTTTTATGTTAGTCTGTTTAGGAATTGGGCTGTGTTTAATGTTAGCAATAGCTAGCTATAGGTGCCATTGGCTTCTGATTTTTCTAGTGTCCTCACTCCTTGTTGTCTTGGGTTTCCTAAGAAGTCTTCAAATAGAGTCTGCCCAGTGCAGCTCTTAACTGTGATCTAATGTTATTGTGACAGCCCTGTTGTGTTGGGTCCCCCAATAGTGGGTCCCCCAATAATGGGTCCGTGATTAAAGGAATGAGACTGATACAAAGCGAAGGTCAAGCAAAGCTTTATTTCGTGCCAAGTATCAAGAATCAAACCGACCGTCAAACAGACCGGTCGGGGCTGCCCCTTACAGAGAGGCCGACCCCTCTCTGTTTCAGACTAACTTTTATAGAGCGAAGGCCATGTGTTTGGGCCTGGCCACACACAGGTGGCCAATGAAACTGTAACACACAGAGAAAGCTGCACAGTCATGCTAGGTGACCAATTGAATTATAATTTACCCTAGTAGACATTTGAACCAGCCTATCACCTTGGTCAGAATTGGTGCCCAAAAGGTGCCCAAAGGGTGGGACCCATACTCCTTGGTAGTTAGGAGACAGTATGCGCCCCCACTGATTGAATACCCCCACCTGGCCTGACCCACCCTTGTATTTGGACTTTGTTACCTGGGACTGGTTTCCAGGACTTGTTTTTAAGTAAGTTCCCCTGGAGGGGGGGAGCAGAGTCATTTAAGTTTTACAACAAAATGGCAGTTCAACCGAGGTGGGGCCGCTCTGGCTGAATAGGCCCTTACAGTTGGTGTGATGGTAAGGTGTAGGGGAGGGAAAATGATCTATAATCTTATATTTAAGTCTCAGCCATTTACTGAGCCTGTGTTCCTGGGTTTTGACTTTCACAAATGTTTTTTTCCTTCCCCTGCCCCCATCCCAATCCCCACCCCCACTCCAGGCTAGAAGGAGCAGGAGTTAGGTAAAGGCTCTTAACTTTACCTGGGGGAAGGCTCTGGTAAAGTCTTTGCCCCTGGATAGTAGGCCTTTGTTATGTAGAATATGTTAGTTGTATTTTCTTTTTTAAAATGATTACTCTTCCTCCCCCTGCCAGAGCCATGATGGGATATATCTTGGCTCTTCACTATGAAAACCTGGAAAACTCCCAGAAGTAAAACTCATAAAAATGTAGAGGTGAGGTCTTATGTTTTAAAAATAATTACTTATTCAAGTATAGCCTTCATACTGGTAGACACAAGTCATAGTGTAAAGATCAATACATTTTCAGCAAGAGAAAATACCCATGGAACTAGCAACTGGTCGAGAACTAGAATGTTGCTACCCAGAACTCTGCTAATGACCACTGCCAGTCACTACCCTTTCTGAGGTCATTATCCCAACTTCTAACAGCATAGATTAGTTTTTTTGTTTTTTGTTTTGTAATTTTTTAATTTATTTCTTTTCAGTGTTCCAGAATTCTTTGTTTATGCACCACACCCAGTGCGTGCCCTCCAAAATACGCACCATCAGGTTCACCCATTCCCCCACCCCCTTCCCTCCAAAACCCTCAGTTTGTTTCTCAGAGTCCACAGTCTCTCATGGCTCGTCTCCCCCTCCAATTTCCCCCAACTCACTTCTCCTCTCCATCTCCCCATGTCCTCCATGTTATTATTCCTTATGCTCCACAAATAAGCAAAACCATATGATAATTGACTCTCTCTGTTTGACATATTTCACTCAGCATAATCTGTTCCAGTCTTGTCCATGTTGATACAAAAGTTGGATATTCATCCTTTCTGATGGAGGCATAATACTCCATAGTGTATATGGACCACATCTTCCTTATCCATTCGTCTGTTGAAGGGCATCTTGGTTCTTTCCACAGTTTGGTGACTGTGGCCATTGCTGCATGAACATTGGGGTGCAGATGGCCCTTCTTTTCACTCCATCTGTATCTTTGGGATAAATAACCAATAAGCACAGATTAGTTTTGTGTGTTTTTGAGCCTTATATAAATAAAATCAAATAGAAGGAATTCTTTTGTGTCTGGCTTTATTCTAATCAACATAATGTTTGTTGGGTTAAGCTGTTTCCATATAGAAGGAGCTCATTCACCTTCAGCACTGCACAGTATTTCATTGTATGACCATAACATCATTTATTTGTCCATTCTAATGGGATGACCATTTGGATTGCTTCCTGGCTTTCTCTATTACAGATAGTGCTGCTATGCCCTAGTGTACATTTCTTTTCATGAGTAGATGTAGTCATTTCTGCTAAGTGCACATTTAAGAGCATATCTAGGACTGGAATATACCTGGTTACCATTAGCAGATACTGAGTGCCAAATAGATTTGCAAAGTGCCTGTTACACTGTCAACTCTCACAAGCAGTGTATATGAATTCCGGCCACTCCACATGCTCACCCATACTTGTCATCATCAGTCTTTTTCAATGTAGCCATTTTTGTGGGTATGAGGTGGAAAGAGCAGCCAATAAGGTGTAAAACCCATCTTTTAATTATAAATACTGGCTGCTTGACAGTCTCCAAGTTTTGTCTCTTCAGCACCCTGATTTTTCTAAAGTTCTCAGGGTTCTTTGCCTCTTTGCAATTGCCCTTGGTTAAACCCTGCATCCAGATTCTTGGTCTCTCACTATGCTCCAAAAATTGGCAAATGCCCTGAGGGAAATGTCAGTTTTCTATCTTGTGTGTGAGCATGCACGTGTGTGTGTGTGTATGTGTGTGTGTGTGTGTGTGTGTGTGTGTGGCTTTAAATAACATGAATCATTTTATTATCTCTCAGTTTCTATGGGTAAAAACTTGGAAAGTTCCCAGCTCAGGGGCTTCCAGGCAGTTTCAGTCAGACAGTGATGTGGAGCTGGAAGAGTGGAAGCTGGAACGGCTGGGTACTGGCTTGTTGTGTAATTTTAAGTCTCCCTCCTCATGTAGTCTTCAGGCTTTCCATATGGACTCTCTCTTTGGTCTAGTTTGGGCTTTCTCACAGCATGGTGGCCTAGGGGTACTTGGACTACTTACATGGTGGCTAAAGAACTTGGATCCTCATGTTCTGTGTACCTCAGCAGTTCCTCAAACCTTCAAAATTACACACACACACACACACACACATACACACACACATTATACACAGAAGTAGAAACAGAAGTCTCATGTGATGAGCTCTTACCCATTTGTTCCTAGGAAAACTTGCAAGGGCTTCTCGATAAGAAAAAGGACTTTCACTATTTTGTTTGTTTGCTTTGTTTCTTTAGACAGAAAATTCAAGCCAACATAATCTCCAAAGATTATATCTCTTCCACAAAAGGATCAATATAGAATAAACTATTCTTATATTTGTAGTTTTCCAATTCTAAATAAAGTATCATGAGTTCATGTTTATAGCTTTTGGTGTAACCCATTTTCAGAAGTGTTGAGGACAGCACTCATAATCCATGGTATACATCAAATACCCTGCATTGATCTCCAATTTAGTAGAAAGGCAGATGGATAAATGTGTTGACATCATTTTGCCATCCACAAACATACCACTAAATGTATTTCTGAAAGTGTTCAAAAGAGCAGTGCATGCTGTCATTTTATGAATTGTAAGTACTGTATTTGCGATAAGTACTGATGGGGAAAGAAAAAAATAAATCTCTGTAAATGTGCTTTAGCCAGGAAACTGTGGTTTGTTTATTTTTTGGATTTTTGTTTTGTTTTGATCAAAAAAAAAATTAAGGTAGTTAGTTACTTTAGGGTCCCAACCCTCAGAGAAAAAGTGAGTCAGCAAAACAAAAATAAGATGAATCAATAGGAGGAAAAAAATGTTGAGAAACAGAGAATTATTTTTTGTTCTTTTGGTTTTTCATTTTTCTGAATAAATTCTTAGGAATTTAAACAAAGTCTACTTAAAGGGTAAAGGAATGTTCTGAAATTTCTTTAAAAAAATCAAATGTCACACACTGCTATCATCAAACTCCTCTAGCCATATCCAGGATTTGGTAACAACTAAAAATATGCTATACTGCATGAATGAAAAAATAAAAATAATCTAAGTTTAGCTTCCAGAATCTAGTAAAAAAATGAACCAGGTCCTGAAAAAGGAGATGTAGAGGTTGTGTCCCTTTTTTCCTTAATTAAAATGCAAAATACAGGAAGATTTCATATCAGTGATCTATAAAATATATTTTACTCTCCTCTCTTTACCCTAGCAATGTGTATCTTTTCACCCTTTGTCCACAGGTCCCTCTTTTCCTTATAGAAAAAAAAAATCAGTAGTACTACTTTCTTTTCTTTTCTTTCTTTTTTTTTTTTTTTTTAAGATTTTATTTATTTATTTTAGAGAGAGACAATGAGAGAGAGCATGAGAGAGAAGCAGTGGAGCTGGGACCCTGATGTGGGACTTGATCCCAGGACTCTGGGATTATGACCTGAGCCAAAGGCAGTTGCTTAACAACTAAGCCACCCAGGCACCTATTTTCTTTTCTGTGTCCATGTAGTTGGGTGGGCGGTATCATACTTTGAGATGGCAGACTAAAGGGTAAAGCTTAAACAGCTGCCTGCCCTCATCAGGGACTCTTCTGACCCCTCCATGTTCAGGAATTCCTGTGTGTCTAGCACTGGCCAGGGGTGCCAGTCCTCTTCACTCCAGATCCCAGAGCTGGTGCTGGCCCCAAAGGGCATGCTCTGAGACTGGAGAATGCTCTACACCCATTGTACTCTGGGGTTTTTTGAGGTGTTCTGGCATTCTGCTAGACCTAGGCCTGACAGTTGGTGTCAGAATTGGAGGGGTAGACTGGAAGAATTAGGTGTTTCTTCCTACTGCCCAGGATAGGTAGGCTTTCAAAAGGGAAGCTCCCTCTTGTTCCCTTGAATTCAAGACCCAGACTGTTCTGGGCTCCCAAGACTACAGCTTATTTTAGTATAAGAAAGTAATGTCTCTGCATACTACAGTGCCTACAGAAAAATAGTAATATTAACAGTAAGCATTTATAATATTGTTCCTTCACTTTAGCTTGTATGACAGATGTCACACAGGTATTATTTTTAACCCTCCTTTACAGATGAAAGCATAGAGACACAGAGATGGTAAGTAAGTTATACAAGATCATATAAGGCAGAGAATTGTCCACAGTAAATACATATATTTGACCCTTGAACAGCACAGGTTTGAACAAGGCAGGTCCATTTCCAAGTGGGTTTTTTTTTTTTTTTCAATAAATATAGGGCAGTGATGTAAATATATTTTCTGTTCTTTACGATTTTCTTAGTAACATTTTCTTTTCTGTGACTTACTTTATTGTAAGACTATGGCATGTAATACATACAACATACCAAATGTGTTAATTGACTGCTTATTTTATTGGCTAGGCTTCTGGTTGAGTCGTTATGTTTTTAGGAAGTCAGAAGTTGTAGGCGGATTTTCGAGTGCTCTGGCGGTTGGCATCCCTAACCCCCTTGTTGTTCACGGGTCAACTATACTGTCACTGATCGTCAAGTTCATGGCAATGGGGTTGCGTTACTCTGTATCTCTTGCCACTCTGACGGCTGCTACTTCAGATCCCTGGCCTGGGCAAAGCAGATAGCCCCACCCCTGCAGAGATACTGTGTCCAGAAATCCCCAGGCAAAAGCGGGCCAAGTCTGTCAGGGTTATAGTTTTTTAGATGCATGTACTTCTCCAGCCTGTTCTGAGTCCGATCTCCCATTTTTTCCAGTTCACATACCAAAAAAATTTTTTTTTTCTCTCCCTCCATTCCAAGCACAATGCTTTTGTCTCTTGTGGTAATTTTATTCCCGGGGCCTCCCTGTCTATGCCTGTGCTTGAGCTTTAATAGGCACTTCTCTTGCTTGCTCCAAAGGGTTTCCTTAGTTTATGATGTTCTCACGGAATGGAATCTTGAAGACGATGCCGTGAGCAGTTAGGAGTGACGACGACGATGACAACAATGATGATGATGGCGCTTTCCTGCTATGATACAGTTTTGAATCAGACTAGGGTCCAAAGTATTTAGCATTTTAGGTATGCTGGTATTAGTCTATTTTGACAGTTTAGAGCTTCAACATGAATAAGCAAGCAGTCAAAGTATTTACCTAAGGCTTGAATAAATGGATTCGGAGTTTCTTTTGGTCATGGAAGGGAAAGAGAACGTCAGTTTCTAAGTTGCCAAAGAGCTACACAAAGTTCTTGCTGTTTCATATTTGCCATGCACACCATTTGGTAGTAAACGTTTTCTAACGGCTCAAATCTTTCTTCTGAAGGACCCCTAGGAAACTTGACGGCTGTTTTCATTCCACAAGCATTGTTTGAGTGCCCAGATATGTTACAGATAGTGTTGGGAGACACAAACATGAATGAGGAAAAGCCCTTTTCTCCAAGGGGCACTTTCAATCTGCTTGAGTAATAATCCGTCACTCTAAGGGTAGGAGGTATCTATTACAAAAACGTGCTTCTTCCCTCAACCAAATTTCATCAAACAAAATGAAACTGTAAGTCACAAAAGGCAAGATCTCTGGTTTTCAATGGCTACGCAAAAAGCAAAAATGCTTTTAAGTTTAACAGCTAAAAAGACAGAAAAATACTGGGTTGCCAAATATAGTTAAATTCGAATTTCAGATAAAAAAACAAATATTTTTTAAATTTTATACTTGATAAATCTGGCAACCCATATAAAGTAAGAATGTATATTAATTCCTGTTTCTGGTAAATATTACTGTTTTTTTCAAGAAGGAAGGAATGACATAGCAGCAAAGGAATGAGGCTTGAAATCAGACAGATGAGCTTATTCTTCTCTCTTGTGTTCATTCAAGTTTTTCTTCTCTCCTCAACAGAGATTACCTTTGAAAGGTGAGAGCCCTGGTATGCCCTATCAGTTTTACCCCATGCCAGTCTTATTTTTTTTGCCCAAGAAATTGCAAATAATATAGCGTTTTTACAAATTCGTTTGTTTCCCTAAATGCTGAAAGTGACTCTAATATTCAGTTTCCATCTTTTTTTGAGGACTTCTACATGGCAGGTAGAAGAATTCAATTATTGTATCCTCATGGCCATCATAACCAGAGCAAACTTCCTTTACTACTTCTATCTTCATCAGTGTTCCTGTCTCAAACCCTCATCTGTCCCCATCTCAGAGAAATTGCTTTTTAAACTCACACAAATTATTTCAACTCTCTCACTGCTCTCTAGGGAGGAGTAGAGGGAAATATGGGACATGAACAGGGACATAATGAGAGAGTAAAAACCACCAGGACTTTAAATGTTAAAATCAACAAAATATGCAAAATGCCTTGAGGCAATGTAATATCACTGTCTCACAGAAGGCAGAAAATTACTAGGAGAAATTTAAATGATGTGCTGGAGAATGTCAACTGCATTCAGAATGGAGCTTTGGATTTTTATAGGAATTGAATACACATTTCAATCATTAAAATGAAACACTCTGAAATTGTTTCAGATTGAACTTTACCTAGGCCGAGAAAGAAATTACAATTAAATGTATCATGCTAAGTTTTGAATTTATGAAATCAGACATGGGGTTTTCTGTGAAAAAAAGAAAAATGTGATGTTTGTGTCTAAAACCCTTTCCATTCCTAGGGCCTCAAGGTTAGGGATCGAAATTATACCTCCATATCCACTTCATTAAAAACCTATGGGGAAAGATGTGGATTTGACCTTCAGGGGCTTCTAGAGGGTGAGTTAGAACCAGCTACATAGGCATATGAAATCTTTTTACAGTGATCTGTTTTTAGGTATTTCTTCTTAATATCCCAGGACCACTCTGCTTCACTGTACCTTTACTGTTGGGGTTATGAGCTTGGCTTGGTCCTCACATTCTGCTTTTCTATTTCCAATCTCAGTACAATTCTATTTTGTTGTTTTTGCTTCCCCTCAGATACAGGTATCTGGGCTTCCAAACTAAATCCAATTCCACATTGTCCCTTTAATTGATGATTGAGTGAGACATCCTTGACCTTGGACAATAATTAGTTGAATGACCCAGTTAACAAAAGGGACCCAAACCCTTTCTGGGGCATCTCCTGAGACATTCACTCGTGAACTGCGCCTCTCTGTGGCTCCTGCTCAGAGATGCACAAAATCTCAAAGACAAACAAGAAGCTACCAAGTGGATCACATTCAAAAACCTCTTTTAATTTTCAGTTTTCTCAAATACTATTTTTTTTTTTTGAACTGTTGCAGAGGCTTCCTAGCTATTCATTTCTAATTTACCTCAGTAGACAAAGCCACATCCACAGATTTCTTCAGGATAAGCCCCTTTCCACCTTGGGTTTACTTGGGAGGCTGATGAGGGACAAGGCTCTAAGACTCTCAGGAATCTCTTTGTCTAACTGAAAGCCATGACCTTAAGGTCCTCTGAGGCACTTTTGTCTGTCTGAAAGGTGCCAGGAGGCCCTGCCTTAGGTCTTTCTGATAACCATATAGCATTTTGGATTTGATCTTTGACCTGAGACCCTTTCTTATTTTGAGAAGCTTTTGTTAGCCACAAAGCCTATTTTGGGGATCTTTTCTAAATCCAACTCAAAATTTGCAGAATTTGTTTTTTAGTTCAACTCTTCTCTCATTTTTTGATAGGCAGCTTGAAGAAACCAAGCGTCATTCTCATCATTTAGCCTGAAAATTTCCTTAGCCAGATCATCAAGTTCATTAAGTACATCTGCTATTTTCCATGTTACCTCAGATGACAGCTTTGCTCAACTTTCTGTTGCTACATGGAAGGATCTTCTTTCCTTATCCTTCTAATAATACTTTCCTTCTCTTCTTCATGATTCCACAGACAGGCTTCTTGAGATCTTTTAAGGTTCTGCTGAACTTTTCTCCAGGTCCTTTAAGCTTAAAAGTCTCATCAAGGCTCTTCTGATGTCTGCTTAGTCTTAAACCCAGTGTCACATATTTTTGGGTTTTATTATGGCACCCACTTTCGAGTACCAAATTCTGTTCCAATTCTCTATTTGCTCCATAACAATTTATGGATCCAAATTGACAACAGTAATTTTATTACCTCTTGTAGTTTGATGAATCTAGGATTTGGGAAGGGCTTGATGGTGTAGTGCTGGCTCAGAGCCTCATGCAGTTGTGGTCAGAGAGTGACTGAAGCTGGAACAGCTGAGGGCTACATCTCTCTGACTTCCTGCAGTATTTGAGCTTTTCCATTGGTCTCTCTGGGTTCATTAGTTTGGGCTTCCTTATAGCATAGTGGCCCCAGGATACTTTGACTGCCTACGTGGTAGTTGAGGAAGCCAACCTGAGAGTTTGAGCAAGTAAGAAAGATGAATTGCCTTTAATCACTTATCCTCAAAATTTACATAGCATGGTATCTTTGACATTCAGTTGGTTTCAAGAGAGTCATAAGCCCACATAGATACAAGGGGGAAAATATATTCATCTTGTGAAGGAGAAGGGAAAGGGTATAAAGACATAGTTGTATTTTGTATACCTATGATTAGCACAAAAAGCTTTTGCTTTTGGCATGCAAAGATAGAGATGGTGGACCTGTTGGAAACAAATGGGTGGACCCTACTGGCCAGGGTCCTCTGAGATAAAAGCCCCTCTGATATCTAGGAATAAAGTTAGATTTTTTGTGTGTATGGTAAAATATGCACAACGTAATATTTACCGTTTTTAAACCATGGTTAAGTGAACAAATCCCAATGTTGTACATTAGCTATATTCAAAATGTTGTGTAACCAAAACTACTTTTCAACAGAGATCATGGCCTTTGGGGGAGGACCAGGTTCAGGAAGATCTGAACCAAATTCAATGACAAGAAACCATGGCTTTGAAAGAAGAACTATGCTAAGATAGGAAGGAGATTTGAGGTTGGTGACCTAGGTTAAGCAAAAGAGCTAGGGAGGTTTACTTATGCATTACTGAGAACTCTGCCATCAACAACCACCAAGGCAGGGGCTGGGTTTTAGAGAAGCTTTAAAGTAGTCACAAAAGTAAAGTAAGTATGACCACCTTTTACTCTAATTTTATATAACTTACCCTACTGGTTTCTTACAGTTAGAGATGAGCATCCTAAGCTTTAAAAACTAGAGAAAGTTGACTTTGAATTTAACTTTCAGTTTAATATATTCTTAGCAATTGTGTTCACTAGAGAGGGGTGGGTTATTTCATTTCTGACTCCCAGAACTCAGACATTAGAACAGATAAGGAAAGTGACAAACCTGTTTTCATTCTAGTATTATTATAACTCTTTGCTGTCAGGAAAGCCAGGCTGTTTTGCTTCCCTTCTGTAGGAAATTGTCAGTTGATAGGCAAAACTTCAAGAATAATTAAAGAAATAGAATATGTACACTCTCTTGGGAAAATCAATCTTTTGCAAATGTATTTAAATGAATCCAGTATCCTTTCCTTTTAATAGTGCTTATCTGGGTGAAAACATTTATTTTAGATTTTATTATGGCACCCAGAAAACTATGATGCCTCTTTAAAAATAAATTATAGTGTAAAAGTCACAGAGGAAGCTGATTGAAAAGAAAAAAAAAATCTCAGGAACATTCCCTGCATATCTCCTGCTGTCTTATGTGCACTTAAAGTATGCCAAATAAATCTCAAAACACTTCCTGTTACCTGAGACCATCTTGAAGTGTCTCAGTAAATGTTTAATGCATTCCTATCTCTTATTCAACATGCCAGGAGGAAAGAAATTTGTTTCTGGCAGAGGTTGGCTTTGGCAAATGCCACAGGTTAATTCAGCAGGTGCTGTTGCACCTGTGTAAATTGGGGAGGTGCGACAGCTGCCCAGAAATACCGGCCATTGTCTTTGGGAAACCAGACTTTGACTCCTACATTTCAGTTGCAAATGAATGTCTGTTCATCTCTTCCCCTCACTTCCTCCTCCACCAAGACACTAAAAGATTGTTTTTATCAATGTAAATATCTTGCTCATGTTCAAGGCCGTGGTGGTGTTCCTGTTTAGAACTGGAGATGGGATGGCAAAGCTGTCTGGAGGACTGACGTGGGAATGGCGATACTAACAGCTCTAGTACCATCAAAAGGTTCACCCCTGCTGGTGCACTACTGGATGTCACGTGTGTGCAATAGTTCACTTTAGTTTCACAGCAATACTCCGTGGGTGATACAATTACTACCTTGCTATAAAGACAAGAAAGCCAGACTTGGGAGAGTTTAAATGACTTGCTTACAGTCTGCTCAATGAGGGACCTGGAGGGACCAGGTGACTTCTTGGTCAATGACTCCACCTACTACACTATTTTGGAAAAGCAGCAGACAGGTGAAAGGAGGGGCATATATGGGCCTTCATGCAATTACTCCTTGAAACTCAGTTAATACCTGTTCACTTGGTGCAATTTACCAGTCAGTAAAACATGGAAGGAGTTAGATTTGCATGGCTGATTTTAGTTGCTCTCAAGGCAGAGAGTTCAGTGAGGTAAAATTGCTCAAAACCAGAAGTCGGAAGCTTGGAAATCCAGTTCTACCTCTATAACAAACTAGCTGAGTGAACGAGGGAGGGTTCCTTACATTTTTTCATGACAAGCAGAGAAAATAAAAACAAAAGATGGGGAGAGGACACTTTAAGTTCCAGATGGCTTTTTGATTTGTGGTTCTAGTTTTCACCTGCTCCCCAACTGCAAGCCTGCCTTTAAACAATTCTGAAACTTCGTAATAATTTTACTCTTCAGACTACTCTAACTGGAATTGGAACTTTTCAGCTAACACAGCAGGAAATACCAAGTCTGGTCCAATCTGGGTTTAACCACATCAGATTTAAGAGCTCCACGCCCTTTGTAGACAGACCAGGTTCACAAATGATGCATTCTAAAGACTCAAAGTTTATATTTACATTGACAAGGTTCATATTTGCATTGGTCTCCTTTGCTGCTGTCGGGCGTGAAGGGTCCTTCATGGCTCCCTTCTTTCCTACAGGACACCGGAAGACTTACACTACTCCAACGCCCTTACACAGATAATGATCCTTAACACCAGTATCTGATCAAACATACAGCTTTTTGTGGAATAATCCCTTTCTTATAAGACATCTGAGGGCCACAGTTATCACTGGTCATATTTATAATCTCAGGGATTTCTTCTTCGAGATAGTCAATTAAGGAGATTAGTCTAGAAAAAAAATTCTCTAAAAAAATTACTGTTACCAGCTGACTCAGATTGATAATTGTCTTCTTCCTTTAGGATTAAAATGCTGATCTCAGGGAATGTGTTATACATGGGTTTGTTTGTTTATTCATTTATTTTTAATGGTGGGAGACTCTCCTTTGGAGTCTCAGGCGTCAATTTGGAATTAACGAAGAGGCACTCTTTATACTGGGATTAGGGCCTATCCAAGAAGCTGGCTTCTAATGTTACTGCAGCTATGCCTGCTCCTTAAACATCAACACCAAATCTTACAACAAGAAAATTAACTAGTCAGTGTAGGGGTTAGGTTTCTTCAGATATCAATGCCATAAACTGACTCATGCTAACTTACAGAAAGAGAAAATTTTTTTAGAAATAATTATGACATCTCATGAAATCCAAGGAAATGTTGAACAATTAGGCCTTCTGAATGTGGCAACCAGGAAAAACAAATCCTGGAGACAGGGATTAATGGCTAGTTCTTTAAAAATTCTCACTTTAATGACAACTCCCAATTTCTAGCATGTCTTTTAGATCAAATTCTAAATTCTAGTGAAGAGAATCTCATTGACCCAGCTTGTCTAGGTGTTGGTCCCTCTTCAATCAACTGTGGTCCACAAAGTGATCATAACAATATCGCTGAGAGGGGGTCCCCTGCTGTTCATTATGAATTATGAGCAGAGGTTGGGCAGATAGATTAAAGAAAAAATCTGAAACAGTGTTCTTCCTGAGGAACTGACTCAGGGAAGCATTTAAAACTAATGATTTCAGGGTTAATGTGAAAGACTAGGTATAGTGCTCATACATTCCCGATTATGCTGCTTGGTTCCTGTGCTGTTGTAGTATTTGATCAATTCTATATATGTTATCCTCCTAATAAATTTCACCTTTTAATTTTAATTATCATTCTTATATGTTGCTCACAACTAAAGGAATAAATAATACAGAGGTTGCTACCAGAAGAAGCTGTTCCATGTTACAGTCCCAAAATGTAACTGGAAGACTGACTCCACTCTGCTCTCTTGACTTTGACTTCCAGACCATTTCTGAGATAGTTCTGGGGAAAGTTTGGAAACTATCCCATTTTTGTAACCCTTCTTCTACAGTGTGTGAGATTTGGGATTATAAATACTTTGTCATTTGCCAGGCTTTGTTTTTGCTAGAAATACAACCCTTTAATATTTTTCCATTGTTTGTGTCTATTTCCATTTCTTGGACCAGAGGTGGACTAGAGTTCAAAACAAATGATATTGCAGATTCAAATCCTTCCGTTCTAGTCCTGGCCTGGGAGTCTCTGTTTCTTATCAGCAGCTTTGAGACTAGGTATTTTGACCTGTCCATCAATTTAATGGCCTCCATCTTGTCCTGTGCCATGTGGCAATCTGAAACAATTGTCTGGTAATACGTTACTTAAGATCCTTGGCTATAAGCAACAGAAATTAACTAGTTTAAGCAAAGAGATTTATTTTTTATTGTTTTTTAAATTTTTTAAAAATTTTTTATAAACATATAATGTATTATTAGCCCCAGGGGTACAGGTCTGTGAATCGCCAGGTTTACACACTTCACAGCCCTCACCATAGCACATACCCTCCCCAATGTCCATAACCCCACCCCCCTCTCCCTACCCCCCATCTCCCCGGCAACCTTCCGTTTGTTTTGTGAGATTAAGAGTCTCTTATGGTTTGTTTCCCTCCCGACCCCATCTTGTTTCATTTATGCAAAGAGATTTATTTTAAGCAGATTGAAGAGTTCACTGATTCTATCAGAAGGTGAAAGTACAAGATTTAGAAGCTAACATTGCTATATTTAGGAATTAACTATTTTGTCCAAACCACTGAAATGAATGAAGGCCATCCATTTTATTTTTCTTACTCCCTTTGTCTTATTGCTCTCAACATTTAAGTTTCCCACAGAGAGGATATGGTTCTAGCTTTGGTCATCCTTCTGACTCTTTCCCTAAGTTTATTTTTTTCAATAAAGGAATTTAATTGCAATGTAAAAAAATATAGATTTTCCTTCTAACACTTTCTCTCAGTTTCAAATACAAAATAATTTTTGAATTAAACAAATATAGGGCTGATTTTCTGACTCTTTCTAGATGTCCATTTCACATAAAATAGGAACTTTTCTGCACTCCATTTTATTTTATTTTTTTTAATTTATATATTTGTCAGAGAGAAAGGGAGAGAGAGAGAGTGAGCACAGGCAGACAGAGTGGCAAGCAGAGGCAGAGGGAGAAGCAGGCTCCCCGCCGAGCAAGGAGCCCGATGTGGGACTCGATCCCAGGATGCCAGGGTCATGACCTGAGCCGAAGGCAGCTGCTTAACCAACTGAGCCACCCAGGCATCCCTGCACTCCATTTTAAATGCTGGGGAAAAAGTTTATCCATTTTTCTTCCCTACTTGCTCCTCCCATAAAAGAAGTTTCATTTTTGGTTAGAGTGGGATAAAGGTTCATGTGTGGTTTTGCCTGCCTCTCTCCCCCTCTGTCTGTCTCTCACTTCTGCCCCCAGTCAGATCACTCTATCTTTCTCTGCCTTGACTTTAATTGGTAAGCCTAACCGAGTCAGGGCCTGAGGCCTGTTTTTTAGAGATAGGCGTGAAAGTCTTACTTGCCAAGGAGGCTGTGAATTTTCCTGAATTTAGAATCTGAAACTTCAGCTCTCTTAACTGTCAATTCCAAACTCTAGACTTGGTGGAAGGTGATGGGAGGCTCTACTTTTAGCCTTTTAGCTAATAGTTACAGTTATGTTCCCTAGTCCAGCTATACCAAAAGAAACAAACTACACAACCAAATACTAACATCATCTTGTTGCTTCTAATGTCTGTTTTCAGTTTTGTTTGTTTCCAAAGGGGAAGTAAAATAAACTCCAACAAAAGCTTTAAAACGTTTTTCTGTGGTTCTTCTAAAAGTAGATTTCCCATGAAAAGGACAAAAATGGATCCATCAGTAAGGTACTATTATAGTGGGACTTTAATATATGTAAAATTAAAGTAACATGGAGTTGAAAATAAAGTGCTGAGGAATAAATGTTACCAAGGAAGTCAAAGATTTATATAATGAAAACTATAACAAGTTGACCAAAGAAATCAAAGAAGACACACATAAATGGAAAGATAGCCTGTGTTCATGGATTAGAAGAATAAATATTGTTAGAATACCTATTCTACCCAAAGCAATCTATAAATTCAATGAAATCCCTATCAAAACTCCAATGACATTTTTCACAGAAATAGAGAAAACAGTCTTACATTTGTATGGACTAACACTGCTAACACTACAAATAGCAGAAGTCATCTTGAACAGAATAAAGTTAGAGGCATTTTACTTCCTGATTTCAAAGTATATTACAAAGCTATAGTAAGCAAGAAAGTGTAGTATTCATATAAAAAGACACACGTACCAAAGGAACAGAACAGAGAGCTCAGAAATTAACCCAGACATACCCAGGCAATTAATTTGTGACAAAGGAGCGAAGAATACACAATAGGGAAAGGGTAGTGTCTTAAATAAATGGTGTGGGGGAGGGGGGGCACCTGGGTGGCTCAGTGGGTTAAGCCTCTGCCTTTGGCTCAGGTCATGATCCTGGGGTCCTGGGATCGAGCCCCACGTCAGGCTCTCTGCTCCATGGGGAGCCTGCTTCCTCCTCTCTCTCTGGCTGCCTCTCTGTCTACTTGTGATCTCTCTTGTCTGTCAAATAAATAAATAAAATCTTTAAAAAAATAAATAAATAAATGGTGTGGGGGAAAACTGGATATCCGCATGCAAAGGAATTAAATTGGCCCCTCATCTTGTACAGAAATCAACTCACAATGAATTAAAGACTTAAACATAACAACTGAACTATCACACTGCTAGAAGGGGACATAGGGTAAAACCTACTAGATATTGGTCTCGGCAATGATGTTGTGGATCTGACACCAAAAACACAAATAACAAAAGAAAAAATAAGTAAGTGGCACTACATAAAACTAAAAAGTTTCTGCACAGCAAAGGAGTCATAACAAAATGAAAAGGGAACCTACCAAATGGGAGAAAATATTTGCAAACTGTCCATTGGCTAAGGGGTAATAACCCCATATATATAAGGAACTCAAACAACTCAACAGCAAAATACCAGAAAGTTCAACTTAAAAATGGGCAAATGAGGGGCACCTTGGTGATTCACTCAGTTAAATGTCCGACTCTTGATTTTGGCTCAGGTCATGATCTCAAAGACATAAGATGGAGCCCTGTATCCAGATCGATACTGGACGTGGAGCCTGCTTGAGATTCTCTCCCTCCCTCTCCCCCTACCCCTCCCTCCTCTCTCTAAAAATAAATAAATAAATCTGTCCAAAAAAAAAGAGGGGCAAATGAAGGGCACCTGGCTGGATCAATTAGTAGAGCATTCAACTCTTGAACTCAGGGTTCTGATTCAAGCCCCACATTGGGTAGAGAGCTTAACTAAAAAAATAACAATAATAAAAATAAAATAAAAATAAAAATCAGTAAATGAACCAATAGTTATTTTCCAAAAGAAAACACACAAATGCACAACAGGTTGCTGAAAAGATGCTCAACATCATTAGTCGTCAGAAAGTGCAAATGGAGACCACAAGGAAATATCACCTCAAACCTGTTAGGATGAGTATTATCAAAAAGTCAAAAGGTACCAAGTGCTGGTGAGGATGTGGAGAAAAGGGACCCTTTGTGCTCTGTTGGTGGCAATGTAAATTGGTACAAGAATTATGGAAAGCAGAATAGATGTTCCTCAAAAAAATTAGAATTACCACATGGTCCAGCAATCCCAATTCTAGGTATATATTCAAAGGAAATAAAAATGGGATCTCAAGGTATCTGCACTCTCATGTTCATTTCAGCTTCATTCACAATAGTCAAGATATGGCAACAGCCTAAGTGTCCACTGATGGGTGAGTGGATTAAAAAATGTGAGGTATGTAATATATGTAATCATATTCCATTTGAATCAGCCTCAAAACAGAAGAAAATCCCTGCCATTTATGACAACAGGGATGAATCTGGAATATATTATGCTAAGTAAAATAAGCCAAACACAGAAAGATAAGTATCACACATCTAACTTAGATGTGGAATCTAAAGAAAAAAGAGTTGAAGTTATTATGATAGAGAGTAGAATGATAGTTACTAGGGGATGGGGGGTGGCAAAAAAAGGGGATATATTGATCAAAAAGTGCAATTTTTCAGTTATAAAATGAGTAAGTCCTAGAGATCTAATGTATAGCCTGGTGACTATGGTTAATAATAGTGTATTGTAACTTGATATTTGCTAAGAAAGTAGATTTCCAGTGTTCTATCACACACACAGGAAGGTAATTATTTGAGGTGATGGATATGTTTGTGATTGTATTAATGACTGCATTAATCATTTCACAATGTATTCATTTATCAAAACATCACATTGTACAACTTCAAATTTTATTTCTCAACCATACCTCAGTAAAGCTGGAAAAAAATAAAGTGTAGCTGATTCTAAAAAGAATCTAATACCAAAAATTAGCGATTATTAGGTTCACTGGTAATATATAAAGAAAATCAAAGTCAGTTGCTCTTCTGATAACCAAACGGTATGCATTTATAAAATATTGTACTTGGAATTTTATTTATAATACTACTTTACTTCTAACAAAATAAGACTTTGTAGAGGACATACAGTTATGTTTTGAGGTTCCTTTTATTCCTTAAACTCTATCATTATGTGAAATAATGTACAGCATAAGGGATTCATGCTGTAGAGATTTACAAAGTGACAAGAAAAGGGAATATACATTTTTCATAGTATCTTCACAGGTAGGCCTTTATAGGAATAGCAGTATAAGACTTAGCATCTACCATTTCTCTGTACTGTTCAGGAAGGAGTTCGAGAGCAATATTTCCTCTAGATTAAGTCCAAGGAAATAACACAGTCCTTGATTGTCATTACCAATTCAATAGCAGTAGTCTAGGAATATAGCACACGAGACTGAATTCTAAGGTATGGGCTATAAAATCTTACTCAGGAAGAAAATATTTAGCGTCTTTATGTGGTCAATATTTACTTCAAATGCAGAGTAAATAGTGCTTTGGGGATTAAAAACCTAAATTTTTAGTCCTACTTCAACAGAGAAGTCTCTCGGTGAGACAAATGCCTTAGCATTGGCCTGTGTTGAAGTCTGGTCAGGACTTTACTCTCTTATCTTGAGGAAGAGAAGAGGGGGATGGAGGCAGAGCTTGACCTGGTTCAGCTTCACATTATTCCATTAAATATAACAAATACGGAAAAGCCGTTCATTTGTTCTTTTGGGAAATATTCTTAGGACAGTGCTTGGAGCTATGAAGCGCATGCAGCTGAATTAGACACAGAGCCTTCCCTTTAGAATTTTAAATCCAGAAACAGAGAAAAGCATACAAAAGGCCAGGTAGTAAGAGATGGTCAGTTACCGAAACTTCTATGAAAGAACAGAGATTTTTGAAAATACTTTAAAGATCAAAAAAGGCTTCAGGGAGGTAAAAGAATTCTAGTGGGAACTTAAATGATGAATGGAGGAGACACTTTTTTCCACACCCAGGAACTGTTTGCCTTACTCTGAGGAATCAGTTCTTACTTCACTGTCTATCCAGCTGTTATATATCGAGTGTCAGGATGGGGCTGTGATATGACCTGGCCAGAAAGAGCCCTGCAATTCTGTGGCCACTGAGGTTGTGCAAAAGTCAGGGCTGGACGTGTTACCCAATCAGACCGCTAAGAAACACATTCAAGAGCCATCTTTCCCCATTATTAAGCGACACATTCCTAAAGAATGAGGTTCCCATCGTTTAAACAATGGGTTTCATAGCAGAAGCACTGGAAAGGAGGTAACTTCAGGACAGGTCCTGGAGGCCTTAACTTCCATACTAAATGGATTGGACTTTGTGAGATGAAAAAATTATTTTTGTGTGAAAGGTTCTGCTCTAGAGTACCAGAAGACATATTTCATAATTTCAGGAAGATCATAGCTTTTCTTTTTTGCATTTGCTTAGAGCTTTTAAGTATTTTTCAGTTATATATTGTGTCTATTAATAATTCAACTTGGACCATGCAAGCAAGTCATAGTCTAGAGGTTGAAGTTTTCTCAAGGAAGGGTTCTGGTTTCTAGTGAGAACTTCTCAAACTAGTCCTGGACATAAGGGATTCTGAGTCTAAGATGATATGGAAAATTGGAATACTAAGGTGACTTCCATAGCTTTTCAACCCTGTTAAGCTAAGTACATCCTTCAGGATTTGAGTAAGGCATCCAAAGGAAGGTGAGATAGTATGGATAAGCTTTGTCCATGGATATTAAACTCATGATGTTTTTTGAGAAAATATCAGATTGTCTATTGCTTGCAAACAATCAAACATTAGTCTATCAGCTCCTTGAGTAAAGAGATCATGACCTGTTTGGGATTAGTAGAATCTCTAACAACAAGTTCAGTGCCTGGCATATGGCACAAGTACAATAGATCTCTATCAGGTAAATGAATAAATGAGTACTTTGCTTTGGCTATTTCAGCTTTATAATTTTAAGTACATAACAAAGTGCATAAACATATGAACTAATTTGATATTTAATAAATTAAAATACAAATAATATTAATAATAAAAAACACCCGGTCAGCCTAAGGAGTAGACCATTACCACTACCTCTGAGTTCCTTGAACACATCTCTTTCTTTCTTCTTTACAATATTTGTAGTATCCTAACTTTTGTGTCTCTTATTTCTTTGCTTCTAATACTATGTATTAATTGAAATACACATTTGTATTAAATGTAATTATATATGTATTATTTGGTGACTTCTTTAATTCTTGTGTTTGAAATGCACTCAGGTTTGTGTGTACCTTTGTATATAATTTTTCACTCTGCAAAGTATTCCAATGCAGGAGTAGGCCCTGAAGTACTTATTCATTCTAGTATTGTTTTGGATTATTTTAGTGTTTTTCATTTCCCATACATATTCATATGTTAACATGTATTTAAATACTTCCAACAGCAAAACATAATTACTAACTTGGAATTTAATAGTCATATGTATTCTTCGGTCTCTCTTCTGTATCTTAGAAAAGATAATTAGACATCTCACTGCTAGGTGAGAAAGAACTTATAAAAGTGATAATTGCCTGGGAATTCTGGGCCAGAATCCAGACTTTGACAAAAGACTCTAACTGTATTATTATGCATAATATGCATATTATATACACAGTGATCACATAACTGTATCATGTATTTGTGTATAAATGTATAACATAACCACCTGAAGGAGGTGGAGATAAGATAAGCCTTTTATTTCATTTATTCTTAGCTATTTCATGTGTAGAAAAAGAAAGAAACAGAGAAAGAAAGAAAGAATGAACAAGAAAGAAAAGAAAGGAAGAAAGAAAGGAGAGAAGGGAAAGAAGGAAGGAAGGAAGGGAAATAAATTGGATGTACTGGAAAGTAATGAAATCTAAAGTCATTCTTTTTATATAAAGTGAATCTATAAATCCCTCACATTGCTATTCTTTAATCTCTTTCTTTGAGATTTTTACTTGGGGTTGAGGGAGGTATAGTTTCTCAACAAATTGGTTTTTTTCCATAAGTAGTTCCTGACTCAGGTTATCATGTCACTAGATATATGACTTTTCCAACTTTGAAAATTATCTCAGTTAAATTGTGTATTACTACTTAGTTTGTAAAATAGGGGGACTTTGAGAAACATAATGATCTCAACCATATATTGCTTATCTGCCATGTGAGCAAAATACTTAATTCAGTTATTAAAATACTTTAGGAAGTAGGAATCCTACCAAGCTGCAACATGCACCATTTTGTCTTCAGCATATATAGAGTCATTGGTCATTATTTTATATTTGTATGTTTGTTTATTTTTGTTTCTGTCTCTATCAGTCTCCCTATAATCAATCTATTATTGATACTCCAGAGTTTTAGTCACCTGGTACCTTACTCAGTCTGCTGGTACCAAGTGGAAAAAGTTTACAAAGAACAATTTCATATATGTATGAAATTGTATATACATATATATATATGTGTGTGTATATATATATATATATGTATTTGTGTGTGTGTGTGCATATACATATAAATATAACAGTTTAAACAGAAGATCTATTGCTCATGAAACTGACTTGGGTTAAGAAATACATAACCTTACTTAAATTTGCCAAACTAAATAATTTATATTTAACATACATTTTAGTATTTTATTTTTCTCTAGATTTTATTTTATAATATCATTTATATTTAATATATTTAAAAATTTTTAGGTCTGAAAAGAAAGCCCTAATCTTTTAAAGAGGTCAGAACTTAACATTTAATTTCTAATGAGAAATTATTGTGAATCTTTTAAAATTTATTTTTTCAAATGCTTAGGACTGAATTGTTCCTCAGAGACTCTAGTATGTTATCACACTTATATGTAAATGACATCCCTGATTATCTTTCAGATATAACAAATATATGAAAAGGAGAAAAGACCTGGTGAAGTGGGAATATCTTCTCTACAGGCATATTGGAGTTGCTAAATAATGCCATATAAACGTCGGGAGAGAATTCTAGAGTTATATCATCACAGAAACTTCACCATTTGGAGAGAGAAAATGGAATATATTTCATGAGTGAAGGGGTTTTATTTTTGATCAGTCATTACAGTTTTGAAGAAAGGGTTGAGTTCTACAGCAAGGGCAATGTCCATGCAGGAGTCACATGATGTCAATATCCAGGTCATTCTTTTTTGCAACATTCCTGTTTCAACCTGTGCTCTTGTTCTGTACTATATGGTAATAGGCAGAATCCCATGGAAAAACGTGCATCCATTGGAGTAAAGCTTCTACAAAGTGAGCATGTTTAGTTAGCTCACCACCACTTAAATTTTAAAATTAGCTCAGGAACACTGTCCCTAGGGGAAACCATTCTTAACTCTTAAGTCCCAGGGTTGAGTGTCCCTCCTGTGTGTTCCCATGGAGTAGCCTGTTCATCTCTATGGAGAACTTTGTACATTAGATTATGATTCTTAAGCTGTGTGCACGGTCTGCTAAAATGTAATCTTATTTAAGGGCTATTTATTTTCTCAGTGCATTTTATAATGGCAGATGTAGAAGAAGGTTCAACAAATGTTTGCGGGGGAAAAAAACAATTAAGCATTAGGGTAGAAAAAAGGGTAACCACAATAATGAACCTACCTGGGAAGAAATGCGAGCCCTGCATTGAGCTTCATTCAAAAGGTGAATTAGAATGCTGGCGCTTAGAAAATGAGGCCCTGAGGAAGGCACACACTCACAGGGTGTGAGATATTTATACAGAGTAACTGGAGAAGGGAGAGGTTTTGATTTAGCAGTCCTTTTAAAGATATGCCTATGTAGATTTTGACAAGATAAATAGGTAGTTTCATAGCAGGTTTTAATTTTCTTTCTGGACTGTTAAAGTACTTTCTGGATTATTAAAACAAATCATATTTATAAATTAAGTATGTACATAATTATACTAAATTAGAAATTACACTTAATTATAAATTAAGAATGTATGTAATCCTATCTCCAGTTGGAGATGGAAGAACAAGGTGATCAAAGTACTGCAAATAGGAAGCCATATATAGCACCAGGAACGCTTATGGTAAGTATACTATGAATGTGCCCATAAAACACCAATTTCTCCTTTTGTTGGTAATAGCATGCTGACCTTCCTTTGAGACCTGTCCTTTCCCAAATCTATTATTGTGACTTAACAGGGACACAGCCTAATAAAAAATATATGAATTTGACTTGGGCAACTAGCATATTTCATTTCCTCAGTCACAAAGACTGTTTGAAAGATGAACATGTAACCCAATGTGAATCAATCCCAGCTTATCCTGGGATTTTTCCTGGTGTAAGTAGGAGAAAGGAGCACTCTTTCCATTGCACTTGGATCAATGCCGATATAAGTCTTGAGTTGCCTGGTGTTGCCAAGGCAGCATGACCTCCCTGAAATGCAACCCATGCATAAGAAATCTGAACCTGATGCTCTGACAATGTTGTCTGATTGCCCAGAATCAGTTTATCCTGTAGTTAGAATTGGTTCTTAACACATCAGTGACTTGAAACAATAATTTCCACATTAGGGAGCAATTCCTTTTTTCTAGGAAAGGCTTTTTTATTATTTCAGAAATAAACTATGAGGAGAATGTTTTAGAAAATTAAGAGACCTAGATACCAGTCAAAATGATCCATTTCTAAGTTTAGTCTCCTCTCAAAAAGTATTATCTCATAATATTCAAATATTAGTTTTAACTTTTTTTTAAGTTTTTTGTTTTGTTTTGTTTGGACAGACAGAGATCACAAGTAGGCAGAGAGGCAGGTAGAGAGAGAGAGAGGGAAGCACATTCCCAGCTGAGCAGAGAGCCCAATGCAGGGCTCAATCCCAGGACTCTGAGGTCATGACCTGAGCTGAAGGCAGAGGCCTAACCCACTGAGCCACCCAGGCGCCCCCAAATATTGGTTTTAAACCCCTGTTTTATAGTTTATGTAGTGAGTTTTTGTTTTCCTATTTGTTTTTTTGTGTTCAGCTAGTTGTACTCACTTTTTAGGAAAATAGGTACTGAGTGTTTAACAAAGGAATGAACATCTTGAGCAAATCTTGTTTTTAGTTTTTCTTTGTTTTTCTCCAACATTACTTCTCTTAGGGCAGATATGATTGGCAATGATGGGATGATGACTAACTATAACTCTATCACTTCCTTTTAGGTTGGCTAATGGGCAAGGCCATCTCTGTTCTTTGGTAAAATCGTTGAGGGGCAAGCTCAGTGTTTGAACAGAGATTTTTCTCTACAGGAAATTTCCAAGCATGTTTGAGTTACTGGAATAATATGAAATGCATCTTTCTGAGAGAGATGCCCTCAAACACTGGTGATGCTTATCTGAGAACAAAAGCTTTTGGCCACAAGTATTTATTCCAACTTTTCCTAAACAAAAGGACCAAATGTCTCATACAGGTTGTGGCCACAAGTTGTGTGGAGTACAATGTTTGAGTTGAGCTCCTGTCACTTGCAATCTATTCATTGCAACAGTTTCCAGATAATAACCGCTGAAGAATAAACTGCGAAAGTTTGGTTGTTTGAGGTATAGTTGACAAAAAAAATGTTACGTTCATTTCAAAGAAGTGTTTCAATGAAGGGAGGAATTTGGTCAGATTAATACTTTAGAAAGGTCAAACGGACTTCACAGTGAGGAAGGAAGTTTTAAGAACTAAGAACTTTTACCCTCATGTAGGCAAGAGATGGTGGTGGCCTTCATTGCATAGGTGCCAGTGGCCTTGGGGAGAGGTAGGAGAGTTGAAAAATATCCTAGCAAGAGACCTGGATTTCCTCACTGTTTGTTTGATAGAGGGTATGACAGAGAGGAAAATGTCATTAAAAGACCCAGGATTCCAGGGACGCTTGGGTGGCTCAGTGGGTTAAGCCGCTGCCTTCGGCTCAGGTCATGATCTCAGGGTCCTGGGATCCAGTCCCGCATCGGGCTCTCTGCTCGGCAGGGAGACTGCTTCCCTCTCTCTCTCTCTGCCTGCCTCTCTGTCTACTTGTGATCTCTCTCTGTCAAATAAATAAATAAAATCTTAAAAAAAAAAAAGACCCAGGATTCTGACTCCAAAATTGGATGGAGGTTGTTGCTATTTCCTGAGATAGAGAGTATAGGAGATTGGAGGGGGAGTGGAGAAAGCAGAAAAAAATGAACCATTCAATTTTGTGCATGTTAAATATAAAATGTGAAAAATATCCAGAAGGTCTTATACAGGTCTGGATCTCAGTAAAGAATTAGGGCCAGAGATAAAGACTTAGAAGCCATCACTCTTCTGGTACAGGTCAGAGGTCATAATGGACAGTCCTTTAATTGATTGATTTTCGGTTATCATTTCCTTTTTCTGAGAATAAGTTGCAAATTTTTAGTAAAAGGATCAAGCAATTTCACATAAAAATATTAACTTGGCCATCACTTTTAGAAATGAGAATTAGTTGCTAACACATAAAAGATGAATTCACAAGAAAGACATCAGTTTTGATTTTTTTAATACATATATTTTAAAGATTTTATTTATTTATTTGACAGACAGAGATCACAAGTAGGCAGACAGGCAGGCAGAGAGAGAGGGAGAAACAGGCTACCCACTAAGCAAAGAGCCCGATGAGGGCCTTGACCCCAGGACCCTGGGATCATGACCTGAGCCAAAGGCAGAGGCTTTAACCCAGGTACCCCCATTTTTTAATTTTGTTGGAAATTTTGTAAAACCAGGACCATTGGCCTTATATTTTTTCCCGACAACAACAACAAGATATGGGACAGCCTGTTCTCCATAAGCCCCTTTGTCCAAGAAAATTTGTTTTTTAAACTTGGCCCTTTTGGTGCTTCATATTACCTTATACATTGCATTTAAGGTTAGACATTGCATTTGAATACCCCAAGTAAATATGAGCAAGAACACAATATTTAAAAAGCAGAGAAGAAGGAAACTGCAAATTTGACCTAGATGGGGCAAGTAGAAAAATAGACTGAAAACCAAGGGAAGCCAAGTAAAGAGAGCATTTCAACGTAAAGAGCATGGTCATGAGTACAAAGGTAAGATAAAGAATAAAAATGTCCACCAAATGTAATAAAGAGGGATAGAATAATAAGTAACTTAGGTGAAAACAGTGAAATGAAGGTGTTAATTACAAAATTAAAGAAGTAATCTTTATTTATTCAAAAGAAAACTATTTCATTGACTTTTAATCAATTTTTTAAAAAGTAAAACCACTCAAGCATATTAAAAATATAATTTAGTACCTATTCTAGACTTTGCTTTCTATGCTGCTTATCCTTTACCCTCAATTTTTCACATTATGTTGCTGGCAAATTTCTCATGTCAACAATTTTCTTTGAAAACATACTTTTTAGTGGCAGCATAGTATATAATCATATGAATAGCTTATGTAAATAACCTCTATTTTTGTACTTTAGTTTTCTTTTCCTTTTTTTGCCATTAAAAGTAATAGATGCTTCAATGAATGGTATAAATAAATCTTTGTGTGTATAATCTTTATCTGATTACATTTAAATGTAAAATTACTAGATCAAATTGATTTCAAAAGAGATCACATCAGTTTGTAGTACAGGCGAATATACTGCATCCTCAGCAATATACGGGTTTTATGAATTAAATACATGGTTGTTCTCTCAGCTATTGAGTGCAACTGACCTTTGAACACACAGGTATGAATTGCACTGGTCCCTTGCACACTCCCCCCCCCCCCCCCCCAACAAGCTGCCTTGTTTCCATTTGGTCCCTGGCTAGGGAGGTCCCTGACTAGGGAGACCCCGGGCTAGGGAGAGGGCTCCGGGGTCATTAAAAAGCTGCCCAGGGGCGGAAGGGAGAGGCTCAGGCAGAAGCCCTAACACCAGGGGAACGCCAGAGGCACCGCTCAAGGCCCGCTGGGCTCTGGGGGCTCCTCATTCCTGTTTGACCTTGAGCCTTTCCAGAGACTGGCCCGGGCCAGCCTGCAGAGAGTGGGGTGGCCGCCTCCTTCCTGATGCTTTTCGCCTCTCCTCCGGGAAGTGGCTCTTCAGGGAGTCAGAGGTGGGGTCTGGCTGCCTGGGCGGAACCCAGGGCCTGCCGATGCCCCGCGCCTGGGCAGGTTCTCGGCCGGGACCCTGGCGGCCGGCCGCGGGGCGTCCTGGGTTTTAGCACGTGTCTTGGGGCGGCGTGTGCAGGCCCGGGAAGAGGGCGCGGTTTGCGAGCTGGGTTTGCATTTGGGAGAGCTAGGAGGCCTCCCGCTTCTCCTCAGTCGACGCCAGAGGACGTGGCCGGAGACCTCCAGAGCCACTTCGTCACGAGGCAAACAGAGGCCCAGGCAGAGGCAGGTGTAGGAGCCCCGCAGATGCGTGTTGTCGCTGGGATAATTGCCGTGAATCTGGGGCTCATGGTTGACGGCAGTGAGGAGCTAAGT